>JAJTUV010003748.1:0-92178 GCA_021653895.1 Mastomys natalensis | reverse complement strand
CTACTAATCCCAACATTCAAATAAAGATTGGCTGAGATGTACCCCTTATGGTAGTCCCATGTGAAGCTATTATTTTATCTTCATGCTGTAAAAAAACAAATAAACAAAAACTCAAACAAACTCAAAAAATAAACAAAAAAAAAACCTACCAAACAAACAAAAAACAAAACAAAGATAAAAGAGCAATAAGCCTCACAAATGAAAATGTTGGTTTGTCCAGTTTGTCAATTAAGTCCAAACTGTAAACTGAGCAGAAACCCAATTTGCTGTTGTGAGGAAACAAACAAAACCAGCATTAAGCATTTTGGGAGCCTAACCCTAGGTGTGATTAGAGAAATACAAAAGAGTGGCTACAGCAACACAACAAACCTTGCAGGGGGGCTAGAGAGATGGCTCTTTTGGGTTTAAAGTGCTTTCCTTGCAAGTATATGGACTTAAGCTGGGTAGGTGGAGACGCTTGCTGGCTACCCAAAAGCTAGTGAAATTGGTGAGCTGCAGGTTCAGAGAGCCTTGTCTCAAGATGTAAGTTGGATCAGGATAAGGTATACATCCCCTCGGGCTACACAGGCAGGCATGCACCTAAACACACACACACAAACCACATACACACAGGGGGGAGGGAGAGGGAGGGGGGGGAGGGAGGAGGGAGGGAGGGGGAGGGAGAGAAACAGGAGGGAGAGACAGAGACAGAGAGACAGAAAGAGAGAGAGAAAGGGAAAGGGAGGCACATATGCACATAAACATAAGTGTATTCACATATTTACACAGGGACATGTGGACAAACATACATATAATTTAAAATTATCATGTTCTTCAAGACTGTTTCTCTGTGTATATCTGGCTGTCCTGAAACTTACGTTGTAGACCAGGCTGGCCTCAAACTGATATCTTTCTACCTCTGCCTTCCAAGTACTGAAATAAAAGGTGTGTGTCACCACCACCTGGCTTCAAAATTATTTTTACTTAGTGTAGGGGGGTATTTTATCTTGCTAGGATATTTCAAAAATCATCAGGATGTCATTTTTCCTTAAGCTATTTATAAGATTAAAGCAATCCTTATAAAATTATGTCAGTTTTTTTCTGGAGACAGGTAAGTTTATGAGAAGCATTATTTAGAACAAATTTTCTGGAACTGGTGGGATGGCTCAGCAGTTAAGAGCACTGGATGCTCTTTTAGAGGTCCTGAGTTCAATTCCCAGCAACCACATGACGGTTTACTACCATTTATACAGCAATCTGGTGTCCCCTTCTGTCATCCAGGTACACATCCAGACACTCATACACTCAAATAATAATGTCACATAAACACATTAAAACATTTCTATTATTATTATTATTATTATTATTATATAGGAATGTAATATTTTCTTTCCTTTTCTTTGTACCAAAATGGCCCAAAGATCCCTCTTTGGTCTTTTTTCAAAGTTGTAGCCTTTTGAAAAAAACAGATGCAAAAGTAGGAAAACACTGAAAGTAAACAACTTTTGGGAGAAATGCCATAGTTCACGTAAAGTTCACAAAAGACTGGTTGGAAAAATGGAAAAATAACTCAGCAGTTTAAAGCACCTGTTGCTCATGCAGAGAGCCCGGCTCAAAGCACCTAGATCATGGCACAGGATTGATGCGTAACTACACAGTTTGAGAGAATCCGAGCTCTCTTCTAGCCTCTGTAGGTAACAGAGAGGCAAATGTGAAAGGGCGGGCCTAGCATACTCTTCTAATCAAGCTCAGTTTTAGGAGGGTGGAGAAAGGAAGGTACCAGAGATTGTAGGGAATCTGGATGCTCACTTCTGATCTCTGAGAGCAGCAGCACAGACTCATGCGGTGTGCACATGTCCTTGCAGAGAAAAGACCACACATTAAATGTATACAAAAATAAATAAAAACCAAAAATGCATGCGAGAGCCTCTACAGTTGAAATAAAGTAGTGTTTCATATGCTACATATTTGTTTCAAGTTTTTTTTTAAGTCTATAAGGGATTATACACCTAGAAACTGGAAAACATTTGTCCTAAAGCCCATAGCTCACTGCCAGGGCCGAAATTCCCTCAAGACTCTTAACGGGTTCGGCCTTCAATGAGATGGTACGCCATGTGCGCATGCGCAGGGTTTATTCAGCCAATCAGCGCGGTCCCTGGGTGGGACCAGCTTTTCTCCCGCTCGAATCACAAACGGTCCTCAGAGGCCTCAGGGCTGCGCGGCTGGGAGCGGTCTTTCACCGTTGAGGAGCTGAGTGTGGGAGGGTGCCTTGTGAAGATGCTCCGTAAGTGGTAAACAGGGTTGTCGTCGACCGTTAACCGAGGTGTGATGGGGCGGGACATCTCAAGCCCTGGCGGCCACTATGTGAGGAAAATCCTCCTGGTTGGCGTTTCCTGTGGCCTCAGAGTAAAATGGAGGTGGGTACCATACTAATGGTGGAGGACTGAACAGGCCTGGGCCTTCGAGGATTGGGAACGCTTGGAAGACACACTCTTGGGGCCTGGGGATAGAGCAGAGACCCCTGCAGGACTGGGTCGTGGGTGAGGAGCCTTTGGGTCCCTGGTGTTTGTCCTGTATGGTGTCCAGAATCCGTTAGACACAAACTGAGGATTCCTCCCACTTCATTGTCTTCTCTGTGGTGTGTGTTCCTTCGGTATGGACGTTGGAGATGGGGGCGGGGTGGGGGGAGTAATGAAGGAAGAGTGAATGAAAACAGAAAGGAGACATGGCAAGAGATTCAGAAGTAATCTGGGATGGAGTCTAACCACTGATCCTCCAGTCTCAGTCGCCCACGTATGAGATTATAGATGGGCACCACCAAGTTCAGGATTTTCTGTCAGTTTTAGTTTTGTAGGATGGGATCTGCCTTTGTAGCTCAGGCTGACCTGGCTTGGGCTGGCCTTGAACTTACAATCTTCAGATGTTTGAAATTCTCAGCTTCTCCAAATCCCCAGTTTCTCCAATATAAGGCCTTTCTATATGGGTGCTGGTGGTGGGTGTTTGTTGTATCGAGAGTATTTGGTGTTTTTGTCATGAATAGACAACTGTCATGCTCATTATTTTTCTGGATAGCACTGTGATTTTACGTTAAGACTGAGATACACACGTGCAGAATTGCTCATGTTTTGTTTAAAAAGAATCTGTGGGAGATAGGACCAAAATTCAGATGTCCCAGAAGTTAAGTGCAAACACATTTTGCTCTTTTTTTTTTTTTTTTTTTTTTTTTTTTTTTTTTGAGAAGAGGGGACTCACATAGTATAGGCTGGCCTGGTTTTGCCTTTTTTAAATTGAGAAATGACAGACTTAACTTTGGTTCCAAAGAAGTTTTTTAAAGGAGTTAACTGAAAGAAGTTTGAAAAACCCAGTTGGGAGGGAGAGGAACATGTTAAGTGGGATACATGGAGGAAATGGTAAGGGAAAATGTGGTGCATATGTCACCATATTGAATATGCATACAAAACTCTGTGATAAAGAATAATTGTTTAAAAATAAATGTTCAAAAAGAGAAGAAACAATCTTTCATTGAGCTAAGATAATTACTTAATTTTTTGACATTTTTAACTACTTAAGTGATACCTTTGTATTCAGATAACTGGAGTCTTCTGTAACTAAGAAGACATCTGAGTGTTTACCAATAGAAGAAGGGATCTGAAGAAAGTCATGGCAGTACCAAAGCAGGAACGCTTAATACTTATTGACTTTGATGATGAAGAAGAAGATGATATAAATGTTTCAGAGATCCCTCTTTCTGAAGGTAAAGCATATTCAATGTTGGGCATTGATTGTGTCCTGTAGTTCATTAGACTTTTACCTAGCTACCTGAAATGGAATAAAACTTTGCTAAATGTTTTCATATACTTCACTTCTAATTTTATCTATAACTATATATTCCTATACCAGAGTTTTAGCAATGCATGTAGCTTCTCTTGGCACTGTAGTCCCAGTATGTTGAGAAGTAATAACTTGCTATGATTTTACCCCAGGAAAAGGCTTGAACATTGTTCCTATAAAATGTTGGCAAATTGAATTTATTTCATAAAACCTGCACAGAAATTATTTCATTTCTAAAGCTGCTTCAAAAACTCACATGGGTAATTCTTCCAGGGAAATGCAAATCGATAGTACTTTATTAACTATTACTAATATAGCATAATTTCAAATGTTTCCATTTCTTATTGTCAATACAGAAAAGAGCCCAGCATTTGACAAGGATGAGAATAAATCATCTCCTGTAGAAACAGATGACGATATGGGGTAATATTTTCAAATAACTTTTTTGGTCAGCTCAGTAGAGTCCTTCAAAAGTAGTGTCTGTGAGCCCTGCACTAGAGAGGTAGCTTCAGGAAGATCAGGAATTCAGGGTCATCCTCAGCTCTATATAGTGTTCAAGCCCAGCCTGGATTCCTTGAGACCTTGGGATCACAAACACATATCAACTAGGACAATAGGACTACCTGCATGAGATCTTCATACATACACACACAAAACAAAGGGGAAAATCATAAAAATAAGAGGGGTACCAGCTGGGAAGAAGAAGGGTCTGAGCAAGAGTGGGAGAGTTATGAAGACAGTAGTGTGGGTCATATATGTATGAATTGCTAAAATTAAATAATACAAGTTCACTTTGGTTGTCCAACATGTATTTTATATGCATATGACATTTGTTCCAAACCGAAACAATGCATGTTTATTATAAATAATTTAAAGGACTTCTGTGTAAAGTTTTGTGTGTGCTAGAAAAATGCCCTACCAGTCAACTGTATGTCCAGCTTTAAGTTTTTGTTTTTCTTTCTTCACAGAGATGATATATACAGTACAATGGATAAATTTGAAGGTAATTTTTTTTGAGTTTTTTGTCTGGTGTCCAAAGAGGCCAGAATAGGGCATCAGAGCTCTATAGACCCTATAACATAGGGGGATAATTTAAGTTTGACAGTAATTGTAGTTTTCTTTAAAACACATACAGATGAAGTCTCACCCAACATTCAGAACTAAAGATTGGCTGAAGTTTTTCCTCAGTGGTAGAGTACCATGTGAAAGCTATTATTTTCATCTTCAGTGCTGTAAACAAAACAAATAAACAAAAAAACCCAACAAACTCACAAAATAAACAAAAAAAAAACCCCTACCAACAAACCAAACAAACAAACATACAAAGATAAAAGAGCAATAAGCCTCACAAATGAAATGTTGGTTTGTCCAGTTTGTCCAATTAAGTCCAAACTGTAAACTGAGCAAGAAACCCAATTTGCTGTTGTGAGGAAACAAACAAAACCAGCATTAAGCATTTTGGGAGCCTAAGCCTAGGTGTGATTAGAGAAATACAAAGAGTGGCTACAGCAACACAACAAACCTTGCAGAGGGGCTAGAGAGATGGCTCTTTTGGTAAAGTGCTTTCCTTGCAAGTATATGGACTTAAGGTGAGGGTCTAGAATCTGAGCATGTCATTTTTTCTTGTTCTTTTAATTTATTAAATATTCAATCGTAATTTACTTTATTTCAACAAGGGTTATAACACAAAAGGCAGGATGTGGCGCAAGTGAATTTATAAGTACATAGTTTCAGGGAGTACAGATTACCTTTCAGGTAATAACAGCTGGTGTGGGGTCAGGGAGACAGGTCACTATGGGCTCGCATACTTTCACATGGTCCTTATCTAAGTTGGTATTCGTGCAAGACTGCTATTTATAAGATTCATGATTACTCAGTTGGTAATTTCCACAGAGCTGCCTGTTCAATAGCTTACAGCCTTCTGTTCAGTGTTTTTCCAACAGAGACCAAGATTTTGTTTAATGTTGTATGTCAGGCTTTTTGCTGCATTTTAGGACCTATGGCTGATTTTAGGCTTCGATGTTTAGGCTATATGAGGTGCCTCCTGCATCTACAGCTCTCTAAGTTAGAGGTCCTTGCGATTCAATCTGTGAAGGCTTGGGGACAGAGGCTCTGACGCCAATGATTGAGGTGACCTTGTAATGGCTGCAGTCACCTGATGTGTCAGTAGGCTGGGGCATACCCATCTGATGTCTTTTTCCTGAGAGAGGGGATATACTTTTGTACATCAGCCCCTATGCAGTCGCTTCACCCAGAAGCCCAAGGATATTTAGGAACCTTAATATATTTACCTTGTATGTTAGTCCCAGTCAGTAAGCACTTCAGTCACAGTCAGATGGGGTTGCTGGGGGCCCTCTCTGCTTGGTCTGTGTGGAAGTCCCTTTCTTCGATTGGGTGGAGATGGGTTTTGGAACACCCTGGATAGAGTAACAACCTCATCTTGTCTCGTGGTGCCTCCATAGCTAACTTATGTAATGTATTTGAATAGGTTTTGCTACCAAATTATCTATCTGTTGTATCTCAAAGTAGTCAACCTATTTAAGGCCTGGGACCAAAAGAAATCGAAAAATAACCCAATTAATGGTCCCAAGATGGAGGAAGTGGGGTTGACAACCATGGAGAGGTTGAAAACTAACTCTTGTACCAGCTCTCATCTTTCTCTTTCTCTCTCTGTCTTTTCTCAGGGCCTTCTCTGACCTTTTTCATGTTCTCTTTAACTATCCCTGTCTTGTCTATGTAAGGGTGACATTCTTCTTTAGGGGCTGTACACAGTCAAAAGCTGTACACAGTCTTTTCTATTGTCAAAGTAAATCAAGTACAATAAAGTCCTTTGCAATTTTGGGAGATCCTTTCAGACAGCGAAATGAGGGATTTCTTCAGATTAGTGATGTCAATCTCTAGCTGTTTGGTGTCCTTGTTAAATGGCCCATCAAAGGTCTGAGTAAGATAAGTCCGGAGGTCAGCATCAGGATTAGAACTTCTACCAGCAGACATCATGGGTGTTTCATTTTTACCTGGAAAGGAAAAAGAAGGAAATTCTCAGGGAGATTTCTCTTTCTGGAGGTCAATTGTTATTTATCTTATTTATAGTTGGGCCTGGCTTTGTGGGAGTATTATTATTTCATTAATCTTTTCGGCAACCATTTAGTGCCTTCTGTGGTATCAAACAGGCATATCAGTCCTCATCCCATATGAAAACTAGGTCCGGGAATTCCATTTAAGGGTAAGAGGGTCCTTCCACATAGCTGTGGCATAGTTTTTATTGGTCTCAGTGATGCCAGAGGCAGTCAGCAACAGATTTGCCATGAGCTTTCAGTTTTAGAGTTAAAAGTAAACAAGCATGATGGAGAGTGTTTCAGGAGACTCCTTCTGGGGGAAAACAGTTCCCCCTCTTTTATTTTTTAAACACATTTTTCAGAGTTCTTGTAAGATCTGGGCAGAAGCTCCAGCAGCCACTTCTTCCACACTCAGAGAGTCATAAAGACACTATTTAAAGAAATATAAATCTACATTAATAATCTCTTTTATCAAAGGACTGTTATAGAACAGCCAACAACTAATCAGTCTATATAATATATCGATTACTAATAGCTTCTTCTACTTTTTGTAAAATTACTCCTCTTTAGTCAATTAATTGTTGAGGGAAATTAGGATTTACATCTCTCTTGAGAATATTAAACAGAGACTTGAATTCTTTTGTGGAGAGCTTAAAAGAAGATCTTAGCCAATTAGCATCTCCTAGAAAATTTTGAAAATAATTTGAAATAAGTAAGCTATCTTTTTTTTTGTCAGACCCATTGTTTTTTTTTTTTTTTTTGGATATTTTGTGTATTTACCTTTCAATGTTATCTCCTCTCCCATTCTCCCCCTAAACCCCTTACCCATACCCCCCTCCTATTTATAGAGGGTGTGCTCGAACATCCTCCCAAATCCATCTCCCTGCTCTGATTCCCCACACTAGGGAATCCAAACTTTTGGGGACATGGTCCTCCAATTCACTGATGCCTGACAAGCCACCCTCAATTACCTATTCTCAGGCTGGAGGTTTAGACACTGGGAGCTTGGTTAATCTTTTGATATCCTTCTAAAAAGGACAAAAGCACCCACACTTTGGTCTTCCTTCTTCTTGGTTTCATGAGGTCTATGCTTGTCTTACTATTTGCCTTTTGGGCTAATATCCACTTATCAGTGATTTCATACCATGTGTGTTCTTTTGTGATTGTGTCACCTCACTCAGGATGATTATTTTCTAGCTCCATCCATTTGCCTAAGAATTTCATGAACTCATTGTTTTTAATAGCTGAGTAATATTCCATTGTGTAATCTATTTCTTCTGTTGAAGGACATCTGGGTTCTTTCCAGCTTCTGGCTATTATAAATAAGGCGCTATGAACATAGTGGAGCATGTGGCCCTGTTGTATGTTGAAATATCTTCTGGGTATATGCCCAGGAGTGGTATAGCTGGGTCCTCAGATAACACTATGTTCAGTTTTCTAAAGTACCGCCAGACTGCTTTCCAAGTGGTTGTACCAGCTTGCAATCCCACCAACAATGGAGAGTGTTCCTCTTTCTCCACATCCTTGCAAACATCTGCTGTCACCTGTGTTTTGGATCTTAGCCATTCTGACTGGTGTGAGGTGGAATGCTCAGTGTTGTTTTCATTTGCATTTCCCTGTGACTAGGGATGCTGAACACTTCTTTAGGTGCTTCTCAACCATTCGAGTTTCCTCAGTTCAGAATTCTTTGTTCAGCTCTTACCCCATTTTTTAATAGGGTTACTTGATTGTCTGGAATCTAATTTCTTGAGTTCTTTGTAACTTGGATATTAGCCCTCTATCAGATGTAGGTTGTTGAAGATCTTTTCCCAATCTGTTGGTTCCGCTTTGTCCTATTGACAGTCCTTTGCTTTACAGAAGCTTTGCAGTTTTATGAGGTCCCATTTGTCAATTCTTGATCCTTAGAGCATAAGCCATTGGTGTTCTGTTCAGGAACTTTTCCCCTGTGTCCCATTGATCAAGGCTTTTCCCTATTTTCTCTTCTATTAGTTTCAGTGTAGCTGGTTTTATGTGGAGGTCTTGATCCACTTGGAATTGAGCTTTGTACAAGGAGATAAGAATGAATCAATTTGCATTCTTCTACATGTTGACCCCAGTTGGACCAGCACCAATTGTGAAAGTGCTTCTTTTTTCCACTGGATGGTTTTAGCTCCTTTGTCAAAGATCAAGTGACCATAGATATGGGGCTCATTTCTGGGTCTTCTATTCTATTCCATTGATCCTCCTGTCCTGTCCAATACCATGCCATTTTTATCACTATTGCTTTGTAGTACAGCTTGAGATCAGGATGGTGATTCCCCCAGAAGTTCTTTATTGTTGAGAGTAGTTTTACTATCCTGGGTTTTTTGTTATTCCAAATGAATTTTAAGTTGATCTTTCTATCTCTGTAAAGAATTGAGTGGGAATTTTGATGGGATTGCATTAAATCTGTAGATTGCTTTCGCAAGATAGCCATTTTTACTATATTAATCCTTCCAATCCATGAACATGGGAGATCTTTCCATCTTCTGAGATCTCCTTCGATTTCTTTCTTCAGAGGCTTGAAGTTCTTGTCATACAGGTCTTTTACTTGCTTGGTTATATTCACACCAAGGTATTTTATATTATTTGTGACTATTGTGAATGGTGTCATTTGCATAATTTCTTTCTCAGCCAGTTTATCCCTTGTGTAAAGGAAGGCTACTGATTTGTTGAGTTAATTTTATACCCAGCCACTTTGCTAAAGTTGTTTATCAGGTTTAGGAATTCTCTGGTGGAAGTTTTGGGGTCACTTAAGTACACTATCATATCATCTGCAAATAGTGAAACTTTGACTTCTTCCTTTCCAATTTGTATCCCTTGGATCTCCTTCTGTTGCCTAATTGCTCTGGCTAGGACTTCCAGTACTATATTGAATAGGTAGTGGGAGAGTGGGCAGCCTTGTCTAGTCCCTGATTTTAATAGGATTGCTTCAAGTTTCTCTCTATTTAGTTTGATGTTGGCTACTGGCTTGCTGTATATTGCTTTTACTATGTTTAGGTATGGACCTTGAATTCCTGATCTTTCCAAGACTTTTATCATGAAGGGATGTTGAATTTTGTCAAATGCTTCCTCAGCATCAAGAGATATGATCACGTGGTTTTTTTTCTTTGAGTTTATTTATATAGTGGATTACATTGATGGATTTCCGTATATTGAACCAACCCTGCATTCCTGGGATAAAGCCTACTTGATCATGATGGATAAGTGTTTTGATGTGTTCTTGGATTTAGTTGGAGAGAATTTTATTCAGTATTTTTGTATCGATATTCATAAGGGAGATTGGTCTGAAGTTCTCTTTTTGTTGGGTCTTTGTGTGGTTTAGGTATGAGCATAATTGTGGCTTCATAGAATGAATCAGGTAGTGTTCCTTCCGTTTCTATTTTGTTGAAGAGAATTGGTATTATGTCTTCCTTGAAGGTTTGATAGAATTCTGCACTAAAACTGTCTGGACCCAGACTTTTTTGTGGGGAGATTTTAATGATTGCTTCTATTCTTTCGGGGTTATGGGACTATTAAGATGGTTTATCTTGCTCCTGATTCAACATTGGTAACTGGTACTTGTCTAGAAAACTGTCCATTTCATCCAAATTTTCCAGTTTTGTTAGTATAGGCTTTTGTAGTAGGATCTGATGATTTGTTGAATTTCCTCGGTTTCTGTTGTTATGTCACCCTTTTCAGTTCTGATTTTATTGATTGGATACTGTCTCTCTGCCCTCTGATTAGTGTGGCTAAGGGTTTATCTATCTTGTTGATTTTCTCAAAGAACCAGTTCCTGGTTTTATTGATTCTTTGTATACTTCTCTTTGTTTCTATTTGGTTGATTTCAACCTGAGTTTAATTATTTCCTGCTGTCTACTCCTCTTGGTTTATTTGCTTCTTTTTGTTCTAGAGCTTTCAGGTTTGTTGTCAAACTGCTAGTGTGTTCTCTCTCTAGGTTCTTTTTGTATGCACTTAGAGCTATGAGTTTTCCTCTTAGCATTGCTTTCATTGTGTCCCATAGGTTTTGGTATGATGTGTCTTCATTTTCATCTAAATTCTAAAAAGTCTTTAATTTCTTTCTTTATTTCTTCCCTGACCCCATTTTCAATGAGTAGAGTATTGTTCAGTTTCCATGTGAATGTGGGCTTTCCATTGTCTTTGTCTTTATTGAAGACCAGCTTTAGACTATGGTGATCTGATAGGATGCATGGAATTATTTCAGTTTTTTGTACCTGTTGAGGCCTGTTTTGTGACTGTTTTATGGTCTATTTTGGAGAAGGTACCATGACGTGCTGAGAAAAAGGTATATTCTTTTGTTTTTGGGTGAAATGTAATATAGATATCTGTTAAGTCCATTTGGTTCATAACTCTGTTACTTTCACTGTACCTCTGTTTAGTTTCTGTTTCCATGATCTGTCCATGCTGAGAGTGGGGAGTTGAAGTCTCCCACTATTATTGTGTGAGGTGCAATGTGTGCTTTGAGCTTTAGTAAGGTTTCTTTTATGAAAGTGGGTGCTCTTGCATTTGGTGCATAGATGTTCAGAATTGAGAATTCATGTGGTTGACTTTTCCTTTGACAAATATGAAATGTCCTTCCTTATCCTTCTGATATCTTTAAGTTGAAAGTCGATTTTATTCATATTAGAATGGCTACTCCGGCTTGTTTCTTAGGAACATTTGCTTGAAAAATTGTTTTCCAGCCTTTTACTCTAAGGTAGTGTCTGTCCTTGTCACTGAGGTGGGTTTCCTGTATGCAGCAAAATGCTGGATCCTGTTTGTGTATCCAGTCTGTTAGCTATGTCTTTTTATTGGAGAATTGAGTCCATTGACATTAAGAGATATTAAGGAGAGGAGATTGTTGCTTCCTGTTATTTTGCTAAAAGTGGAGGCATTGTTTGTGTGCTATCTTCTTTTGGGTCTGTTGGAGGAGGATTACTTTCTTACTCTCTCTAGGGTATGATTGCTCTCCTTGTATTGGAGCTTCCATGCTATTATCCTTTGTAGTTCTGGGTTTGTGGAAAGATATTGTGTAAATTTGGTTTTGTCATGGAATATCTTGGTTTCTCCATCTATGGTAATTGAGAGTTTTGCTGGGTATAGTAGCCTGGGCTGGCATTTGTGTTCTCTTAGGGTCTGTATGACATCTGTCAGATCTTCTCACTTTTATAATGTCTGGTGAAAGTCTAGTGAATTCTGATGTATCTGCCTTTATGTTACTTGGCTTTTTTCCTTTACTGCTTTTAAAATCTTTATTCGTTTTGTGCATTTTTTGTTTGATTATTACGTGACGGGGGTATTTCTTTTCTGGTCTAGTCTATTTGGTATAATGTAGGCTTCTTGTATGATTATGAGCATTTGTTCTTAGGTTAGGGAAGTTTCTTCTATGATTTTGTTGAAGATATTTATTGGCCTTTAAGTTGGGAATCTTCACTCTCTTCTATACCTATTTATCCTTAAGTTTGGTCTTTTCCTTGTGTCCTGGATTTCTGGATGTTTTGTGTTAGGCTTTTTGCATTTTGCATTTCCTTTACAGTTGTGTCAATATTTTTCTATGGTTCTTCTGCACCTGAGATTCTCTCTTCTATCTCTTGTATTCTGTTGGTGATGCTTGGGTCTGTGACTCCTCATTTTTTTTCCTAGGTTTTCTATCTCCAGAGTAGTCTCCCTTTGTGATTTCTTTATTGTTTCTATTTCCATTTTTATGTCCTGGATGGTTTTGTTCAATTCCTTCACCTGTTTGGTTGTGTTCTCTGGTAATTCTTTAAGGGATTTTTCTGTCTTCTTTTTAAGGGCTTTACCTATTTACCTGTGTTCTCCTCGAATTCTTTGAGAGTGTTATTTATGTCCTTCTTAAAGTCCTCTATCATCATCATTAGAAGTGATTTTAGATCTGACTCTTGCTTTCCTGGTGATATGGGGAGTTCAGGACTTTCTAATGTGGGAAAACTAGGTTCTGATGATGCCAAGTATCCTGGGTTGCTGATGCTTATGTTCTTGCGCTTGCCTTTTGCCATCTGGTCACCTTAGTGCTACCTGTGCTGTCTCTGACTGGAGCCTGTCTTTCCTATTCTCTTGGTTGTGTCAGAACTGTTTAGGTTGGGTGTTGCTGCTGAGGTTAGAGCTGGGGCCTAAGATCTGCTCAGTGCTTGGGCCCAAACTAGAAGGAACCATGCTCCAGGCCAGGAGTGAATACCTGGGTCCCAGTGGGTCCCAGTGGGTCCAGTTACTCCCTGTTTGGGGAAAGTGTTGCTGCCTCCTTGCTTAAGAAACTGCTTGGATTAGAGCTCTGGGAGCCACACTTCCCTGGGTTCTGTGAGATTGGGTGCAGAGTTGCTGCCCGGGATCTGCTGAGCACTGGGGCCCAGACCTTCTGGAAGGAACCGGTGCTCCTGGCCAGGGGTGAAATCCCTGGGTTCCAGTGGGTCCCATTGGGTCCCAGTTACTCCCTGTTTGGGGTAGGTGTTGCTGTCTCCTTACCTGAGATACTGCCTGTGTTAGAGCTCCTGGGTGCCCCACTTCTGCGGGGTTTTGTGAGGTTTGGTGCAGAGCTACGACCCGGGATCTGCTCCGTGCCTGGGCCCAGACTGGAAGTCCTCAGAATGTCATTTTTGCTGAATCAATTTTTAAGATTAAGACAATCCATTAAAAATATGGTAGTTTTTTTCTTTTTCTGGAGAAAAGCAATATTCTGAAATTGTCATATTTTTATAATGTATACTGCATAATGAAAATAAGCATCTATTGAGAAAAGTGATCCAGCATATATTAAAACACACACAAGACAGGGCTGGAAAGATTGCTTAGAAATCGAGAGTACTTGTTGTTCTTGGAGAGGACCAAGGTTAAGTTCCTAGAACCCACATGGTGACTCAAAACCATTTTAATTCAAGATCCAGGGGATTTGGTATCCTATTTGGTTTCTAAGAGCACCAGACATGCTTGTTGTGTAAATACATACATGCAGAAAACACTTACATTCATTAAATAAATCAAAACAATTCAGAAATACATGCAACAGCCCCTTCAACTGAAACAGTAGGAGAGTCTTCATCGGGGTTCATATTTTACACATTTATTTTAGCTTTCAAGTTAGTATTGCAAACTTGGAAATTGGAAAGCATCTGGGTAGTCTACTAGTAGTGGCAGCTAGAATACTACCTTCTTTTGCTGCTTCGATGACAGATGACTCACTCAGCCTTAGTAGGCATGTGCAAACATGGCCGATGGACAAGGGACTTGGTTAAGATTGTTTTTTTCCTGTCCAAATCCTGTTGCCCAATATGCTCTGTGGTAGCTATGAAGTTCTTGAGGAAACCTGGTCGGGAGAACTCTCTGTGGAGTGACCTGTTGAGAGATAGTTAATCATGGTTCAGCTGGGGGTGGGGGAGGGTAAGGTGTAGGAGGGTGGAGGGGTAGATGTGTTACTTCAGGCTTGAGGAGGTGAGGTGACTATCACTGGACTCTAGAAGGTACTGCTTCCCGGTTCACAGTTGACTTTACCATCTTAGGCATCTGAGGAGAAAAATAGAGAACTTTGCTAAGGGCAGGAGTTTAAACAGAATAGCTCTAGCAGAAAGCAGGAAGGCCTAGTGGATTGGAGACCCTGAAAGCCTTCTTGAACCTGGGGATGTGAGGTGTGAGTAGAGTGAAGGTCATTTAGGGGCAGGAAAGGACTAGAACTTTTTTCTGTGCTACTGTTACTCCCCCTCTGCCCCCAGGAATTCCTTAGAAACAAACTGAAGACTGGTCTTCATTTTCCTCTACCTGGTGTTGTAAGGCCAAATTGCCTCAAAATCCTCTCAGCCTCAGAAGTGCTGGGATTACAGATATAATTCAGTCCAGGCTGTTTTTATTTAGATATTGTTTTGGTTTAGGGACGTAAGCTCTAACTCTGCCTTGAAACTGAAGTCCTTAGCCTTATAAATGTACTGGGGCCTGAGGAAACATGCCTGCTTTATTTTTTATTTTTAATTTTTGTGTTTTTTTCATTGTTGAAGAATGAACCCAGAGCCTCTTGCTGTAGCAGTGAAATATATGTCCAGCCAGGCAGAACGTTATATTTTTAGACTTGCTTTAGATTTATATTGCTATGAAAAAATTGGGAAGCTTGCTTGTGATAATAGCAACTGTGATTTTATTTGGAGATTGAGATGTAGTCACATTTGCTCAAATTTATCAAAAACCTAGCAGAAATGGGACCAAAATGCACATCCTCCTATGATTAGGTATAAACTCACTTGGAGTCACAGTTGAAGCCATCAGTGTGTGTGTGTGTTGTGTGTGTGTGTGGTGTATGTGTGATGTGTGTTGTGTGTGTGTGTGTGTATGTGTGATGTGTGTGTGTGTGTGTGTGTGTGTTTTATGACAAACTCTTAGTCCTATAAACTAAGGAAGCCCAAAATACTTTATTCACCTAAAAACATTCTTTTTTAAAACATGTACATATTAAAGTTAAGGTTATTAATGGCTATTTTTGAAGTCAACTATTCTGTTCAATATTTAAATACTAAGTTGTTTAGTATTTAAGCAGAAGGTAATAGAAATGTGGTTTTATCTTTAAACCCTTCATGCAATTATTAAGTACTGTTTTTATAAAATCATTCCTTAATGTTATTTTATATTTCAATTTTATTAATTTAAGTGAATTTTTCTATTCAGATGGCTTGAGAAACTTTCTTTTTATTTTAAATCAGAAAACATAAGTTTCTTTGTGGAAAGGCAGAATTCTGAAGACTTTCTAGGCTCACCAATGGAGAATTGGTGCTTATCAAGTGATGAGGAAGAAGATGCGAATGCTTTAGAAAATGACATTTTTGAAGGTACCAGATAGCTAATGTTGGGCATTGATGCTATACTTCATTTTTTTTTCTGTTGCTCTTTTTAGGGTTGTATTGGAGATTGAAAATCTCACATTGTATCTTTTGCCTTTAATCACAACATGTAGATAAATAACATAACTTAGTATGACCTTGTCCAGAAAGGCTTAAAAACATATTTTCAGAAGATAATTATAAATTACTTGATTTTGTTTAACTTTCAGACAAATAATAGATCTGCTCTAAAACCTAATGTTGATGGTATACCTGAAAAATCATAAAGTATTTCATTCATTAAAATTTACAAAATAACCTTTGTTTTAATATTTTATTTTAAAATAAATAAATTTTATTTATTTTACTAAATAAATAAATAAATTTTGCTTTATTACCAACACAGAACAGAATCCAGTTACTCATGACGGTGGGAATTCAAATCCTGAAGAAATAATTGGAGATGCACGGTAATATGTTCAAACTTATTATTTCCTGCTTAGTTTAAATACTTCCAGAAAAGTTTTATTGATTGTATAACAAGTAATCTATATTAATAATTGGCATATGATGTATATTCCAAAACAAGAATTATATAAGATGAATCCTCAATTTGAATGGTTTTCTTGGAGTGGGTAGTGATGGGGATCGACTCTCATCTTAATGCTTGTAGGGCAAAAGCTGTACCATCAAACTGGATCCCCAACATCTTTAATTTTTAAAACTTTAATTTCTTCACAGGTTTCAAGTGCGAAATATTCTGGGAAAATTTAAAGGTACATGTTTGGATATATAATTTATTTAAAAATATATAGTATTAACATAATTTATATAATAAGAAATATTAGTTAATACATGGTATGACTTCTTAATGCCTTATTCCTATTTATAGGTTGTGAGCCACCTTGTGGTTGCTGGGAATCCAACCTCAGTTCTCTGGAAGAGCAGTCAGTGCTTTTAACTGCTGAATCATCTCTCCAATCCCCTTATTGTTTTTATAAAATAAATTATGTAACTGAAAGTGAAAGACAACTTTACTAACTGGTGAGAGAATGATACTCAGATCCCAAAGAATCTTTTTTAAATTATATGTAATTGACAGTTTCATGACCTTTCTTAGAAGGCAATACTTTTGTCTTTGAGATATGGTCTCACTATGTAGTTCAGGTTGGTCTGAATTTTCCTATGTAACCTATGTTGACCTTTACACTGGAAATCTCCTGCTTAAGCTTCCTAGACTAGGATCATAGGCCCAAAACAATGCTCTTAATATCTATTTTTTAGACTTATTTATTTTATGTCTATCAGTGTTTTGCTTACATATATGTGCAACATGTGTGCTTGGTACCCATAGATTTCAGATGACTGTGTCAGATACCTTGAAACTGGAGTCACCTAGAGTTATAAGCCACCATTTGACAGCTAGACACCAAACCTGTGTCTTTTGCAAGAACAGTCAGTGCTGAGCCATCTCTCCAGCCCCTGAAACAATGTTTTATTTAAAAATTAGTGTTTGTTTTTTTATGGTTACCCATTTTATCAAATCTTTTTGATAACTGAAGGATTTGCTCTATTTGAAGGAGGCAGAGTAATCATTTTATAATCTGTTTTATATAGTACTATATATGTTGAAAGTATTAAATATGTGCATGATATCATGTATAGGTTCATCCTAATTCCTGAAAGCTAACTATGTATGCTAGAAAGGTACTAAACATTTTCTGAAACATTACAATTTTTATGAACTTCAATAGTTACTGGTGAAAATGCCCTACAAAAAATATTCTTCAATTAATAGCATTGATATTTATGTAAAGGACCTTTTCATTTTTATTTTTGGAAAATATATGTTCTGAAGTATAATTGACTATACTCTTTAGAAATAATTTTATTAGATTTAAGCAAACTTTGGGAATTCCCATGAAGAAATTAAAGCCCATCCTTGATCCTTTGTTTTCTATATTTGTTCTTTTGAAAACTGTTCTTGAAGTTTAAAATTATTTTCCTTAGGCAAATCAAAATTATTTTCCTAAGGGAAATCAAAATTAAGATAAGATATTTATTAGCCAAAATACATGGGAGTAGAATTTTCTGTATTTTGGAACATTTCTGTAGACTTTACTAGTTGAACATCCTTCATTTAAAATATAAAGCCCTACGTATTCTAAAGTATGAAGCATTTGGTATACCATGTTGGTGATATCTTTCGATTTAATTTTAAGTTTCCTTGGCATTATTGAATGAATTTGATCTATATTTATATTTACTTGAATACATGGAATCAACTAAAGTTTCTTCAACATGACACTTTATTTTTAATATAGGTGACATTAACAAGACTCTTCATATAAAGAGAAAACACATGGAAACTTATGTCAAAGATTCTTTCAAAAGCAGTAACCAAAAATTAGAACAAGTTTGGAAAATCAACAAACGGGAAAGGTAGAGTTGTTAGTTTTATAGAGTCACATTTGTATCATTTTAAAAATTATATGTGGCTGAAGTTTTAAAAGACAGTCATGACTGAGCCTTTAGTAAAAATGTGTGGCTTTAATTTTGTCTAAGCAGTTAGCTCTATAACTTCATGCCTTCAAGGAAACTAGATATAATTCTTAGAAATCTGTGAAAATTTTTATTTTCTCCTTTAAATAACTGTTAATGAGATTTTAAATTTTGATTTACATTCATTGTGGAAATACAGAAATCTTGCAAAAAGGTCTTAGAAATGTAATTTATGGTTTATTATGTTTAACAAAATAGAAAAAGATCAATTATATATGCAAACAATTTGTATATTTTAACTGAAGTTTTGCACTAAGTCTTAACTGAGCTAATATAGGAAAAATAAATTAGAGATCCTATATTTGGTAGAAAATAATGAACAAAAACCTACTTGGAAATACAATTAATTTTCTGAAAAATTTATATATATGTTAAAACTTCTTTAATTTTGAAAAGATAAAACATAAAAGAAGACTTCTCTGATAATTTGTTAAGGAAAAATCTATAATGATTTTTTTACTGCTGTTTTTCTTTTTATAGTATGAAATGGTCAATGTAATTTGTTTTGAGTATTCTTTTCATATTGGTATGAAATGTGACTGCTTTCATTATTTTGCTTTACAGGAAGAAGATCAACAACAAATTTTATAAGCAGTATGTGACTTCATTTCAGAAGTTTGATATGGATATACAGAAATTCAATGAAGAACAAAAAAAATTAGCTGTTGGTATCATAACTAACTTTATAATTAATCTAGTATACCTGAGTATCAAGTAGGAATGGAGAACTAGCCTTGTGTTGGGTACATGAAACTAAACTAAGTTTCATTATCCATCCTTGGCTCTGTTTTAGTCCTACTGAGTTATAAACCAGAGACGTATGATCGCATACTATATCAATGAAAACCACTGGGCATTGTTTGTTTGTTTGGTTTTTTGATTTTTCGAGACAGGGTTTCTCTGTGTAGCCCTGGCTGTCCTGGAACTCATTCTGTAGACCAGGCTGGCCTCGAACTCAGAAATCCACCTGCCTCTGTCTCCCAAGTGCTGGGATTAAAGGCGTGCGCCACCACTGCCCAGCATCCACTGGGCATTTTATATTAGACCAGATCATAAATTTTCAAGAGGCAGACATTTGCTGAAAGATGAAGAGAAGATTACCAGTTTCTATAAAAGGAATAACAATAGGTCAGCCTCAGATACAGTTGAAAGGAGAGAGAAAGGTTACTTACTAGTGTCATCTGGACTCTGTTGTTAATATTAGAAAACCCACTCAAACTGGTAAATCAGGTCTTACAATCCTAAACTTAGTATAAATCCGAGTAACAACAGCGAATGGAAACAACCTTTCTCAACAGCCCTGGCAGAATATTCCTATGGAGGGGTATCACCAAATTATTTTAGATCATCTCTCCATTACTGTACCAATCACTGTGGTCACCACATGATTTCCAAGTAAGATCTGAGATGATGACTATATTAACTAATTTTGTATTTGATTTGTTAGTACTTTGGGAAGTACTCAATTTGAAATGAACAGGAGCTCCATTCCTGCCTGGAAGGCATTGAGGAAGCCACCATTATGAGTCAGTTCAGAAAAGAGATAGGGGCTAAAAATACAAATAAATAAATACTCCAACTGAAGGCAGTTTTTAAACCTTGAAATCTGGATGAAATCACAAGGGGGAGTGATCATCCGTATAAGTGAGCAGTCTAAGGATAGACCCCCAGAGTAATTCAATATTTGCAATTCTGCATGACGTGGGATCAGAGGGAACCAGTAAAGGAAGAGAACAATTGGTAGAAAGTAAACTACCATGAGTGAAGGAGACCTTTTAAGGAAGAAAAGACCACTAATTGTGTCATATGCTGCTAGTGGGCCAAATAAGATAGATTTGCAGGGCTGGGAGATGGTTTAGTTGGTAATCTTTCTCCTGTGAAGGCATGAAGAACTGAGCTTATATTCCCTGCATATGCACACACATACCACCACCAACACCAACACCAACAACAAACCAGCAAAACAAAAACAAACCACCACAACAAAAAATAATTGGTGTGGTGGTGAGCATTTTGGAACCACCAAACTCAAATTTGGTTCAGAGGTAAGAAGAGTCCCAGAGCTTCTTAGCCACCAGGTCTAGCCTAATGGATGAGGTCTAGGTTTATTGGGATCCTGTCTCCAAAAAAGTGGGGTGCAACCAAGGAAGACACTCAGTATTAATCCTTGGTCTCCAAATGTATGCACACGCACGTTTTTTAAAGGTAAACTTGGTAATGTTAAGGTCATTGTACTTAATCAGGATGATTTGAGTGGAAATGTGGAGTACAAAACTGATCACAATGAATAAAAGACAAAATAGGAATGTTAGTAGCCCAAGGAGAAAAGGTATATAAGGCTTGTTTTAATTTTTTAAACTGCAAATTGCCATGGTTGTGTACCAACATAAAGAATACAGAGAGAAATTTATTTACTACTTCTCTGTGTTACTTGAGATTGAAACCTAGAGAAAACCAATCTACCACTAAACTTTGTCCCCAGACATCTTTTTACACTTTATTTTGTGGCAGGGTATCTTTAAGTGATCAAGGCTATTCATCAACTTGTGATCATTCTAACTCAAACTTTATAAAAGTCAGTTTTATAGGCATTACACTGACAGGCCCAGCTTGAGTCACAAATTTAAAATAGCAGTTATAATTGCTGAAATTCTTGACAATAGTTGAGACAAGACAAATATAAGGCATCCTTAAGAAAGGAAGATTGAAAAAAGAGAGAGGACATGGCATATATAACTTAGGTGAGTGGTGGATACAGAGATGAGATAGTGGACCATCTCCTGGGATTGCTTATGCTGTTCAGTAAAATGAGGCTATCACATGGTAAAAGCATTAACACTAGCTAGAGTCAAGCTTTCTAGGCTTAGGATTTTACCAAGTACATGTTTGCATGGTGCATGCCTATAAACATAAGTACTTGGGAGGCTAAGGCCTGTGCAGCATGGCAAATACTTTCTCATTAAAAAAAAAAAATGTTCTCCTATCCCACAATTAGTAGGATAATTGTATTTTATGTTACTGTAAAAATATAAGTTAAGTATATTTAGTCATAATAGTTGTTAAAATGTTAAATCAGTTGGAAAACTATTCCTTTTAAGTTTCATACAGAATTATTTTTGCTCACTTAGACATCTTAGGGTTGGAGATACATTAAGGGGTTGATGGTTAGCCTAGCATTCATGCTGTACAACAAAAATGAACAGAACTGTTATAGTAATCTTTTCCTTTTATATTTGTAGAAGAATCATAAAAAAAAACAAAAAGCATTTAAACTGTCAAAAAGTAGTCGGAACCAGACCCTGCAAGCAATTAGAGACATGCATGATAAGTTCATGAAGGTATGTTGCACATGGTCCATAAAATGTCTTTTGGAAACTAAATATGTTTTAGGAATCATGAAGATATTTTTATTGAATATTTGCTTTATTTACATTTCAAATGCTATCCCCTTTCCCAGTTCCCCTCCCTCCCCACCCCGGAAATCCCCTATCCCATCCCAATTCCCTGCTTCTATGATGGTACTCTCACACCCACCCACTCCTGCCTCCTCTCCCTGACACTCCCCTACACTGGGGCATCGACCCTTCATAGTACCAAGGGCCTCCCCTCCCATTGATGCCCAACAAGGCCATCCTCTGGTTTTAGCTACTTACTATTTTGAATTATTTCTGACTGAAGTGACTGATATATCTGTAGAATCCTAATGGTTTTGTAGGAATTATTCAAGACATGAAATGATAAATTGGGAATTTGATGTCAGATGTACCTCATAGTTTATTATTAACACTATAATTATTCTGCTTAACTAAATGTAGCACATCTATACATCATTTCCACAGAATCTTTCATCTTTGCATCCTTGGGGATTTGTTTAGTAAGAAGTGCTTTTCTGTTTTAGGGTTTGAAGAACTTGGATACCAAAACTATAATACACTTTTTGATGTCGATGGTGAACTGAGAAAAGAAATGTCTGCGTTTAATAGAAACATCATGAGGCATACTCTGAAGTACTCTTCTCTCAATACTTCAGACTAATGAAAGCATGCATATTTTTCACTTGCTGATACATTTGTAATAGCAAACTAAAAAATTCGCTCACTTTTTTGTCTCCTATTAAATAGCAACAGGGAATGATTGCAAATGTTTGAAAGACTCTTTAATCCTTGTTATTCTGATGATTCTAAGAAGGAAGTTGAACCTGAGTGATGTGGTTGCAGTGTTAACTAGAAGGTATACCTATAGAATCCTAATAGAAATCCTTTACTTTTAAACATCTTAAATCATTTTCTTGTTTAAGTGTAAAAGCCTCTTTATATTAACTTCCAAATAAATTCTAAATGAACAACTGAGTAACAAATATTCCGTTGTATTGAACTTCCACACACTAATGTAGTGATTTTGTTTTAATTTATTCTTTAATCTTTTTTTACAGTCCAGACTTTAACCCCCTCCAGGTCCACCCTCTGACTGTTACACATCCCATACCTCCTTCCCCCACCCCTACCCCCACCCTTGTCTCCAAGAAGATGTCCCCACCATCCCAACCCCACCCTGCCAGACCTCCCCATTCCCTGGAGCCTCAAGTCTCTTGAGGTTTAGGTGCATCTTCTCTGACTGAGTCCACACCCGGCAGTCCTCTGCTGTATATGTGTTGGGGGCCTCACATCAGCGGGTATATACTGCCTGGTTGGTGGCTTAGTGTCTGAGAGATCCTGAGTGTCCAGGTTAATTGAGTCTGCTGATCCTCCTACAGGGTCACCCTCCTCCTCAGCTTCTTCCAGCCTTTCCCTAATTTAACTACAGGGGGTCCCAGCTTCTGTCCATTGGTTGCCTGTAAAAATCTGCATCTGACTCAGCTGCTTGTTGGGTCTTTTCGGAGGGCAGTCATGATAGGCCCTTGGGACTTCTCTTTGAGCTGGATCCCAATTTGGGCCTGTCTCTGGACCTCCTTTTCCTCATTATTTTCTCCATGTTTGTCCCTGCAGTTCTTTCAGACAGGAACAATTCTGAGTCAGAGTTTTGACTGTGGGATGGCAACCTCACCCCTCATTTGATGCCCTGTCCTCCTACTGGAGGTGGACTCTACAAGTCCCTCTCCCCACTGTAGGGCATTTCATCTAAGGTCCCTCCCTTTGAGTCCTGAGATTCTCTCACCTCCCAGGTCTCTACATTCTAGAGGAACCTCTTACCTCCTACCTCAGGAAGTTGCCTGTTTCCATTCTTTCTGCTGGCCCTCAGGGTTTCAGTCCTGTTACCCCCACCCAATACCTGATCATGTTCCCCTCTTCCCTTCTTCTGTCCCCTTTCCCACCCAGGTCCCTCCCTCCCCTGTAGTGATTTTCTTTTTCCCTTCTTAACATTTCCAGTTATTTTTTATTCATAAAGATGATCGAAATTTATATTTTGGATTCATTATCTTATCAGTTCCCAAAGGTACAAGATACAAATATAGGAGGTAATTGGTTTGATTTCACTTCATTTGATTTTTGAGATAGGCACTTATGTTGTGTGTTGTCCAGTAGGGTCTAGAATGTTTAGGTTCAAGGTGATCTCAGCATTCCATGTAGGTGCTATTACAGGTATGTGCCAATATACCTGACTTACATTGCTCTTAAGAAAACAGTCCCACAAAATCTCCCATAGCCACTATATAATTAACACTGTCAGCTCTGAGAAATGAAAATATTTCCTGTTGACTTATAAAATTCATTGAAAAAAAGTATATTTGTGTCTTGAAATGAACTAAACTGCTAACTGTGAGCATACAGGCTATTCTGCTGGCCAGCACTCCCTAGTTATTGCTTAACCTCATGACCTGCCACCACTGACAGGTGTGACAGGTGTGTGCGGCAGGATAAAAGGACTGGTCAGCACCCCCTCTCCGTTCAGGCCCAGCCCCTCTCTCTGTTTCCGTTGTTCTTGTTTCTCTCTCTCTTTTCCCAGCTTCCCCTCCATCTGTTCTCTGCCCCACTTTGCTCTGGTGGCTCTGTTACTGTCTGTCTGCCTATCTGCCTCTACCCCTTCCCCAGCTTCTCACGCCTCTCCTCTCCCCTTTTACACTAAGTCCATTTCACGATGTAATTTCTCAGGGGCACATCTTGGCATGGGCCAACCAAAAGTTTGCCACATTATGCTCCATAACACTAACACATTGGATGCAACTGACAAAATCTATAAATATTAGTTTGACACATGGATTTTTGTACTTCCATAAAGGCATCAAAACGTCATTTCATTGGGCTTGGCCTTCAGGTAAATGGCACCTACCCTTACTTAATGATTGAGAATACGTCACATGTGTCTTCAAAAAATATGATCAAGAATGCCTTCTATTTCGATGTTCAGCAAATATATAGAAATTTGATTTTTTCATTCCTAATTCATTCTTAAGCTGTTAATTTTTATTCCTTGATGTTTAAAATACTCATTTATACATAGAATTGAAATGTTTGTTTTACCAAATAATCAGTATTTAAACATTTCTTTTATGTCAATCGTACTTACTGTTTTTCTAAAATTACTTAAATGAATTAATCATTCTGAATAAGCCGTCAAGTGTCTGCCTCTACTGCTGTCCATCTTATTTTGAGATAGTGTTTCTCATTGAACCTGGAGCTGGTCATTTCAGCTACACTGCTACTTCTGCTAACCCTAGCATCTGTCTCTCTCCACTCCTCCAGGGCTGGTTACAGACAAGTGCTGGCACACTTAGCATTTACTGTGAGTGCTGGGGAATCTGAACTCGGGCCCTCATGTTTGTGCAGAAAGCACTTTACCCAGTTAGCCAACTCCCTAGCTCCTGTCCAACTATATTCTAGTTAACATTAAACATCTTATCATTTTTTAAAAAATATATAAACAATACCCTACTTTATACCGTGAGCTCCAGACTTGTTTTTCTCCTTGCAACAATGTATGTCTATCATTGCCCTTTGACACACATAAATCCACAACCTTGCTTCAATGGCCAGAGCATTGTTCATTTAATCCAGCAATAACAAAAGCAGGAGCAGCAGCTGCCACAGGTCTTCCCAGGAGCTCTCCCTTTCAAGAGTCCCTAGAACTTCAAACATAAACTATCTGCAGCTGGGGACAATCTGAAGCAGCCCCATATCCCACACCTGGGATTCAAACAAAAACATACTCATAAAACGTTATTAAAGAAACCAACATTCTCACACATTCCTTCCTATAGGGCCGATGGAGGATCCTACAACTCAGAACTAAATAAAACTTCCAAGTTTTAGGAAGCTCAGAAGGCTGTAAGGTTTGCTGGGGCCCTCCCAAAGGCTGGAAAAGAGGCAAACAATGGCTAGGGTGAATAGATTATCGCTTTGGTGGAGCTGCCTGCTGGTTGAGAAGGGAGCTCCTGGGGACAAGGGTCACGTGAGTTAGCACTCATGCTGGGGTGGCTTCTCTGTGATGCAGCTGCATTTGGAGTGAGTCATGTTCCTGTAAAGAACCGCCAAAACTCACTGGTCCACAAGAAAATACTTAGGTAGAACTATTTCTGTCACTGGTGTCCTATCAGGAGTAAATAGGCAGCTAACTGGACCTGTTGTGAAAGTTTCTATTAGCATTTCTTTACTTTCTCTGGACAGGGTACATAGCGACTACTTGCTATTACTGATCTGGCCCTGCTTTGTGGGCCCAGCCTGCTTACTCTGTTATCTACTGTATTTGTCTGACTCAGTTGGGCCAAGAATTTACTTCGACCCTACTTTATTTACCACATCCACTTTTCAAGTATAACAAAATCACCTATGCCATCTGCCAACATGGGAGACACTATGTTTTGATACACAGTGCTCCACAACAGAGGGATGATTAGAAGTCCAGAGCCATCCCCTAGGACGAGGAACAAATGATCCAAAAGATACTACTGTCTAACCTAGGACAATCAGTGCCAATACTTTTATATGTGTGTGCAACCATAGTTGACAGCTGATCAACTTCATTGAACAACTGACAGGACTCCACTGGGAGTGGGAAGCTAAGCCAAATGATAACTACATGTGTGGACATGCTTCAGCTCAGGCCACATGCACCCCTAAAGCCCATTTTTACTGTTCCTACTGGGAACACCTGGCAGGAAAAGTGCAAAATGGTGTTCCTTTAGAAGGAGCCTGCTCCATCAGACTGTCAGCTAAGGATCTGATAACCTCTGCATTTCAGTATTCCCAACTTAAGAAACCCCTGACAGAAAACTAGCTGGCAGATTGGAATGGGCATGAACGCAGAGAGGGACTGTGTGTTATATTTCAAGAGAGTTTCTGTCATGCTTAAAGCCACATCCAGGCCTTCCATTCTTTTTATGAGGAAATAAAATGTAGCCCACTTCTCATCCCTGCCATAGCAAGAAATCTGTTTTTGGTCCTGGTAGACACTATAGCCCAGAAGCTACAGGCCTATTTTGGCCATGTATGTGGAGAAACTAATAAGGAAGATCAGTGGCCTTGAGAGACAAAAAACTGGATTCCTGCAATCCTTAGTATGAGACAAGGTGCCCTAGTCCTGCTGCGGAGGTTTGACTCCCTAAAACTTCAATTATTGGGGCTGGGTGTGTTAGAAGCACAGGCCTTTAAACCTAACACCCCAGAGGCAGAGGCCCCTGTGAGTTTGAGGCCAGCCTGGTCTACACAGTGAATTCTAGGTCATCCAGAGCTACATAATGAGACCCTGTCCAAAACCAAAATAAAACTTCAGTTATTGGGGAAAACTGTCTTGCCTAGTGGAAGTGTGATTTAACACATCTGTTGGAAGCCCCACATGCCTGGATCAAAGATTCTATAATGCAGTCACTTAGGAAATCCAATAGTGTGGATCCCCAGACCACTTTGAACGAAACATGTATCCCTTGTCCAGTTTCTCTTCTCTCTGACAGGCCTGGAACAATGTCAATGCAGATATCAGGTACCATGCCCTCATATTGGATATGTGGGGGCATAGCCCAGATTATACTTCTTCCCCAACTCACCAGGATTGTGTGTGTTGAGGTCTATCCACACAGCTTTTTTCTGTTCCCACTTACCAGAGGGGACCATTTGGAAATCTTAAGTACTGGGAGTCTCAAAGTAAATGGTGTGCCCTACAAATTGGCAACTAGAAATATAATGAATGGCCACCTGAGTATAAAATCCATTATTATGGTCCAGCTACCTGGACAGAAGATGAGTCCTGAGGCTACCATACCTCCCGTGTATATGTGAAGCCATGTTATCACCGGTAAGGCACAGTTGAAGCATAAATACATAGACTCTGTACCTGATACCTGCATTGACATTGTTCCAGGCCTGTCAGTTGATGTGATTATTATTATATTATATTGTGATATATAAAATTATTATTATTAACCATACAGTACAGGTACAGTTGAAATTATTACTAATGTAACCCCAAAAGCCTTAAATATACTGTTGTGTAACAGTTTCCTCAGAGGATTGAAACATTCCACCCTGCAGGAAGCTTCTTATGCAGGGAGATAAACAAGTCAATAGAGCTTCAGGAAGCTCCTTAAGCAGGAAGGTAAACAACTCAAAGAGCTTCAAGGAGTCCCCCAAACTGAAAACATACTAGGCTCCTCCCTGCTGGAGTAAGGAATAAAAGCTCAGCATCCCTCTCAGATGCAGAAAGCCAGGCTGCCATGGAAGAGTGTGGTGGAGGTGAGAAGAGCGGCCTGGAAGAAGCAGAAAGCAGTGGAGCTGGAGCTGCCTTGTCTGGAAGAGGTTTATCCCAACTGCTGCACTTGGAAAGCACACTCCCCAGCCTGTTGAGCTGCCTGCAGGCTGTGCAGCTCCAGGTCCCCAGCTTTGTGAGGCTTTGCTGGGGTGGGCTTTGATGATGAAGCTGCTTTTGAGTCAGTTCTGCTCCTGTAAGTAACCCCTCACCCGTATTCCTGTAAGTAACCACGGTAAAACTCATTGGTCCACTAAGTTGGACTTCAGTGACATCTATACTATAGTCTGTCGTGGGTTCTTTCTGGAGTGAATAGATGTGTTGGACAATGGTGGTATCCCCACATTAGTCTGTCATGGGTTCCCTGTCTGAGGTTAGGAGACAAGTGTGTTGTGTCTCCACAGGAAAATCTTTGTCATAAAACATCCAATAGCCATACTATTTCAGTACTCAGTTTGCCCCAGAATTATTTTTTTTCTGAGCATAAATACATATGCTCTGTTTGAGATCCAAACACCAAAGTTGGTTCCCTCCTACTATATAGGTCCCAGGGCTCAAACTCAAGTTGGTAGCAAGTACCCACTGAATGATATAGTCTGCCCTGATTCTACCACAGTGAATGCAATATCCAAAATCTGGCCTTTATTATTACAGTTTATTCGCTTGTTTAGTGTGTGTAGGTGTGTCTGTGTGTGTGTGTGTAAAAACAACTTAGTGAAATTGTTCTCCCTTTCTCCAGTGTGGATTCAGGCCTTCAACTCCAGTTGGCAGGCAGGGAAACAAGAAATTTGACTTGCTGAGCCAGCTCTGATTTTGACATCTTGAATGCATACAACAGAAAATGACCTAAAATTCAAATTATATTTGTTTATGTATGTATTATTTATTTATTTAACCATTCATTCATTCATTTAATGTGTGTGTGCGCATGCATGCACATATTCTCATGCCACAGTACACATGTGTGGATGTCAGAGAACAACTTGCAGAAATTGATTTTCTTCTACTATTTGCATATGGGGGATCAAACTAAAGTCTTTAGGCTTGGCAGTAAGCACGTATACACGCTGAGCCATCCTGATAACCCTAATTCTACCACCTTGGATGTGTGCAGCAGAAAATGGGCTTTAATTATTTTATTTTATTTATTTTGGGGGAGGCACATTTCACTCGCCACTGCACAGACCTGGCAGCCAAAAAGAGAACTTATAAGAATTGCCTCTCTACTTCTAAATCATGGATTTGGGAACTCCAGCTCAGTCCACCAGGTTTGGTGCCAATGCCAAGTGTTTTACAACCCCTCAGCCATTTCACTAGTACTAATTCTACCACGTTGAAAAATATAACCCTCGCCTGGCTGTGGTGACTCATGCCTTTAATCCCAGCACTTGGGAGGCAGAGGCAGGCGGATTTCTGAGTTCAAGGCCAGCCTGGTCTACAGAGTGAGTTCCAGGACAGCCAGGGCTACACAGAGAAACCCTGTCTCAAAAAAACAAACAAAAAAAAAAAAAAGAAAAAAAGAAAGAAAAAGAAAAATACAACCCCCTAATGGTTTAATTTATTCATTTTTTCTCTGTGTGTTTGTATGTGAACACAAGGGCACAATAAAATCAGGTCTTAAATTCCACTGTGGAGTTCTGGACTCAAATTTAGGTGTCAGATTCAGTGGCAAACCCCTTTATCCACTGAAGCATCCTAGTGACTGTAATTCCGCCTTTAATGCATCCAATAAAATTGTCTATTTTTAAATTACATTTATGTGCTGGGGTGTAGGGAGGTGGATCATGCACACATCATGGCACACACAAGAATGTCAAAGAACTGGAGGAAGTGGGTGGGCAGGTCCAGGAGCACCCTCATAGAAGTAGGGGGAGAAGGGAGGGGATAGAGGGTTTGTGCAGGGGAAACTGGGAAGGGGGGGGGGATAATATTTGAAATGTAAATCAATAAAATAACCAATAAAAAAATGGGAGAAACAAAAGAACTGGACGAAAATCTGTTCTCCCCAGGGTGTGGATTCCAGGTTTCAGTTTGTCAGCAAGTCTGTACCATCTGAACCATAGGGTTTGGCGGGAGGGTGGGAGGAGTCGGGGTGTAGGGACATTGACCGGACTACTCTTGACAAGAACATGGGAGTTGTGGGATTATGTGGAGTATAGTGATTATCTTTCATTGCTTTACTCAAATATTAGAAGAACAAACTTAAAATTTTGACACTGATAAATTAGAGCCCTCCCCAGCAGGAGGTCCTGAAAAGCAGCTTTTGCTCACTTCTTAGTTCCAGAGGCTCACATGCCCCTAGGGGGCATATATCACTCAACAAAATGCATGCTCATGAGCGAGGCGCTAAGATCTTTGCTACTATTCTTCATCCTCCACTTGGTGGCGTACCTGCATCTCTCATCTGCTTTATGCTGCTTTCTCCCTTACCCCCCCCACCCCGCCCTTCCGATGGGCTGAGACTCAAACTTTTGGCTCCTCCCAGCTCCTCCTACTTGCCCTTTTTGCCTCATGTTTTGAGCTCGCTGGCTCTGCCTCCTTCGAAGGTTTCTCCGGGTCCTCCTTACTTATAGCTCAGAACGGAGCAGGACACAGGACAATGTCCACAGTTCTACGGACTTTCTACAATAGAGACAGTAGACAAGACCGAAACAACTATGGCCAACAACAACCTGAATCGCCGGCTCAACACTAACGCAGCCGATCCTTCCAACTCCAGCTCAATGCCTGGCACCACTCCGCCACCGTCTTCTGACAGTCCTCAAGAGCTCGGCCACCAGGCTCCCAGCACTTTCAGCCGCACGGAGGACTGGTCGTTCAGTTTTGAGAGAGAAGCGAACAGCTGCATTAATGGTCAGTTGGGGGCAACTGGTGCGGTGTCCTGTGAAGCTCCCCAGGAGCCCTCAGGGGCTAACGCGGTGCTGCAAGTCCACCCAGGGAATGGCGAACATAGCCGCCAGCAGAAGCCTAAGCAGCAGAAGGCGAGCAGCTCCCAGGCCAATTCTGAGCGCTACAAGACTGAACTGTGTCGGCCCTTTGAGGAAAGCGGCGTTTGCAAGTACGGCCACAAGTGCCAGTTCGCGCATGGCTACCGCGAACTGCGTACCCTGGCAAGACACCCCAAGTACAAGACGGAGCCTTGCCGCACCTTCCACAGCGTTGGCTTCTGCCCCTATGGCACTCGCTGCCACTTTATTCACAACCAGCCAGAGCAGCAACCTGTGCCTTCCGGGAGCGCCTCCGAGGAGCCGAGCTCCTTCAATGGCTCCAATGAGCAACATTTGGGCTTTAACGAGAAGCAGCAGCTCAGACTGCAGAGTGACAGCCCTTCGGGCTTCCTGTTGGGCAACAGCCATGCCCTCCAGGCACCTCTGCTGCTCAACCATCAGGCGTTGCTCAAGATGATGTGCTGCAGGACCGCCTCCCCTACTCCGCCCTTCTACGACTCTGGCAACGGCCCGTGCAACAACTGCGCCAACAACGCCTTCCACCAGGAGCTGAGCGGCTTCTCGACTGCTGCATTAGAGAACCCTGACTTTGCTACCACAACTCCCACTGCTTCCTACAACAACCAGCAGCAGACGGGCCTGGTGGTTTCCACGCAGTTCCAGATGCCCCTTGCCGGGCCAACGCCTTCAGCCACCATCTTTGGCCAGGCTGGTGTTGGCCCCACAGCTGCTGCCCTCGCTCCTGGGGCTGCCCTCGCTCCTGGGGCAGCCATGGCTCCTGGGGCAGCCATGGCTCCTGGGGCTGCCATGGCTCCTGGGGCTGCCCTCGCTCCTGGGGCTGCCATGGCTCCTGGGGCTGCCCTCGCTCCTGGGGCTGCCCTCGCTCCTAGGGCTGCCCTCGCTCCTGGGGCAGCCATGGCTCCTGGGGCTGCCCTCGCTCCTGGGGCTGCCCTCGCTCCTGGGGCTGCCCTCCTCCTGGGGCTGCCTCACTCTGGGGCAGCCATGGCTCCTGGGCTGCCCTCGCTCCTGGGGCTGCCCTCGCTCCTGGGGCTGCCCTCACTCTTGGGGCAGCCATGGCTCCTGGGGCTGCCCTCGCTCCTGGGCTGCCCTCGCTCCTGGGGCTGCCCTCGCTCCTGGGCTGCCCTCGCTCCTGGGGCTGCCATGGCTCCTGGGGCTGCCCTCGCTCCTGGGGCTAGCCATGGCTCCTGGGCTGCCCTCGCTCCTGGGCTGCCATGGCTCCTGGGGCTGCCCTCGCTCCTGGGGCTGCCATGGCTCCTGGGGCTGCCCTCGCTCCTGGGGCTGCCATGGCTCCTGGGGCTGCCCTCGCTCCTGGGGCAGCCATGGCTCCTGGGGCTGCCCTTGCTCCTGGGGCAGCCCATGGCTCCTGGGGCTGCCCTCGCTCCTGGGGCTGCCATGGCTCCTGGGGCTGCCCTCGCTCCTGGGGCTGCCATGGCTCCTGGGGCTGCCCTCGCTCCTGGGGCTGCCATGGCTCCTGGGGCTGCCCTCGCTCCTGGGGGCAGCCATGGCTCCTGGGGCTGCCCTCGCTCCTGGGGCAGCCGTGGCTCCTGGGGCTGCCCTTGCTCCCTGTGGGCAGCCTGGCTCCTGGGGCTGCCCTGCGGCTCTCTGGGGCTGCCCTCGCTCCTGGGGCAGCCATGGCTCCTGGAGCTGCCCTCGCTCCTGGGGCTGCCATGGCTCTTGGGGCAGCCATGGCTACTGGGGCAGCCATGGCTACTGGAGCTGCCCTCGCTCCTGGGGCTGCCCTCACTCCTGGGGCTGCCCTTGCTCTTGGAGCTGCCATGGCTCCAGGGGCTGCCCTCGCTCTTGGGGCAGCCATGGCTACTGGGGCTGCCCTTGCTCCTGGGGCTGCCCTCGCTCCTGGGGCTGCTCTCGCTCCTGGGGCAGCCATGGCTACTGGGGCTGCCCTCGCTTTTGGGGCAGCCATGGCTACTGGGGCTGCTGCCCTCGCTCCTGGGGCTGCCATGGCTCCTGGGGCTGCCCTCGCTCCTGGGGCAGCCATGGCTACTGGGGCTGCTGCCCTCGCTCCTGGGGCTGCCATGGCTCCTGGGGCTGCTCTCGCTCCCGGAGCTGCCCTTGCTCTTGGGGCTGCGATGGCTACTGGAGTTGCCATGGCTCCTGGGGCGGCTGCCCTCGCTCCTGGGGCAGCCATGGCTCCTGGGGCTGCCCTCGCTCCTGGAGCTGCCCTCACTCCCAGGATTGCCCTCGCTCCTGGGGCTGCCCTGGCTCCCAGGGCTGCCATCGCTCCTGGAGTTGCCATCGCTCCAGGGGCTGCCACAGCCTCTACCGGCGTATTGGCTCCTGGTGCCTCTGTTACAGCTACCCGTGCTGCAACTACCAGTGTGGACAATATGTCCTTGACCACTGCCACTGCTGCAGAGCGTGCTGCACCACACTTCACCTTCCAACTACCAGCTGTCGAGTCTGAGTCCGAGTCTGAGTCCGAGTTGCTCAGTTTCGACGTGGTCACCAGCACCCTGGATTCCCTGTTTGACTCTGATGACGAGGACGACGACAACAACGACGAAGACGATGATGATGAAGACGGCTTTCTGAGGGATTCCTCGAGCTTCAGCAGCCTCAGTGACTCTGAAGTCAGTTCCAGCCGCCGTCTGCCCATCTTCAGCCGCTTGTCAGACTCGGAAAAATGAAGCAAAAAGATGCCAGTGGTGAGGAAGAGAGGGTGTTGGGGTGTGGGGGAAATCTCTTGCTGTTTCTTCCCTGTTGAAAGCACTGGGGTGGGGGTGACAAAGCCACAGGCCAATCTGAGGGCCTGGCTCAAAGCTTGATCTCAGAACTATAAAGGGGCGGGGTGGTGGTGAGGAACCCATTCCCGTTTTGGTTTTCTTGTCTTGGTTATTATTTTCATTGTTGTTATGGAGTTTAATTCTTGTTGAAAGGAAAGGCAGGGAACTTTTTGTGTTAAGCTTTGTGTGGTTGTGAGGAAGATAAAAACAACAACAAAAAACCCACACGTTTTTGTGAGACACAATAAAAAAAAAATCAGCCTAGTAGAATTTTTTCTTGATAACCTTAGTTACATCTCTGATGTGGGAATTCTTACCTTGAAGTGAATGGCTTAGAATTGTCTTAGACCAATGTCAGCAAAGCAAGTGGCCCCTCCCTTGCTATACTTTTTAGAATTCAACATTTTGCCAAGAGTATGCCTTGATAATAACCCTTGACTCTTCCATAGTCCATGATTATTTTTGTCTGTTTTTTAAAACAAAGTTAGAAGTGTCTTGGGAGGTGAGAGAAGCTTGCCTTCCAAAGTTTGATACTGGTTTCATCGCCACCATTGTGTGGATGATTGGCTTAGAGCCATTTCATGGGCTCTCTGGAACCCCCAAGAGATGAGCTTAAGTTGTTGGAATAACTGCTTAAGTTTTAAGTGTTTTAGGTAGATTTGCACTGCTGTGCCACACGTCAATGTAAAGAAAAGCATTTGTTTGTGATCCTGTGAAGAATATATACTGAAAGCTCCGTTCTTGCTGTGACCATCTAGCTGATGAAAAGCAATAGTAGATACATTCTTTTCTTTTGTAAAACCAGAACATTTATTTTATGACTGATTGAAATCCTCAAGATGAATTGGATGCTGCAACAGCTGCCCTCTTGGGTTTAGGTGTTGTTCCTTCATGGAATCCATGTCTGAATCTGCGGTAGACAATCTTTAGGTGCCTCATCTGACCAGTCCCAGTAGTGTTTCATCTCTTATCCTTAGCACACTAGTTATACTTTCTCTTGTGCTTGGCAGGTGCCACAGGTCGACTTCTGAAGGTGGCAGGTCTTGGAGCTACAGCAGCGGCACAGCATGTGCGTCTTATTGCGACGCTTTCCAAAGGATGACATTCCTTTTATCATCTTACTTCTACCCGTGAGGCCAAAGAGCTAAATACATTCTTATATTATACTTGTCATTATTAACTGATAGGACGTAAAGATGTTCTTTCCATGGTTACATACATATATGTCTGTGTATATATATATATATATATATATATATATATACCTTTTGTAACCTCATTTGATAATTTTACTGTAGAAGAACAAAATGTAGTCTATTAAATGTTTTCTTTCGCAATTTCATATATGTGTAATGACTCCAGTTATTTCTCCCTCAACCCTCCCTTATCTTCCTCACAATATTGTCAGGACTGTGAGGCAGGGTGGCCTCATTGGAGTTGGTATAGGGCATAGCCAGACACCAAATTCCTCCCTTACAAGTACCTCCACACACTGGTCCCTTTCCCGTGATCAGGTGTTTCCAGTGATCAGGTGTGGTTTTTTGTTTTTTGTTTTTTTGGTTTTTTGTTTGTTTGTTTTTTGTGATATAGCAAGCCTAACCAGGGCTATCTCTGTGGATACATGTCTGATGATATTGACTCCCCCTCCCTTCGAATCCTTCACTAGCTAATAGTATAGTTCAAAGGTGTAGGATCCCACAAACCACCTCCATCCATTAACAAGATATTGCATAATTTCATTAATTTCCATGTTTATATACATTTCAAAATAACACTATTTTTTTTTTAGAAAATTATTGAAAATGTGTGGAGGCCAGAAGTCCACAAACACTATCTGTGGTAATAAGTTATTTCGTTCCACCTCTCAGATCTTGGAGATTGAACTCTGGTCCTGAGGCAGGCAGGTACCTTTACTCAGTGTTAAATGAAGACAGTAACCATTTCTGCTCCATAAAATTCTTGTGACTATGGTTTCAGGTCTAGGTGACTTGTTCAAATAGAAATGCAAAGGTTTATGGGCTGAAGAGATGGCTCCTCAGTTAAGAATACTGGTTGCTTTTCCCCAGCACCCTAGTTAGAACCTCCACACACATATGGGCTCCCACAGGTCTGAAACTCTAGTTCTAGAAGATCAGGTGCCCTCTTCTGCCCTCCGCTAACACCAGGCACATGGGATGTATTGATATACATGCAGACAAAACAACCGTACATATAAAATACTTCTTAAGTGCTAATGTTATGATCAACACTGCTCAGTAAACATCATCATTATTATTATTTTGATGGGAGGGGACAGGGTCTCACTGTATAACCTTGACTGACTTGGAACTCACTATTTAAACCAGGCTGGCCTTAAACATCTAAAGATTCACCTACCCCTTTGGTTGTTTTCTCATTGGGGGTGGTGGTGGTGGTGCAGAGGCTTCAGTATTATCATAATGCAAAATGTATTTAGTCTAACTTCAAAAATTCACACAGTTTATTATCATCTCAACACTACTTAAAAGTTCAAAGTCTGTCGGTGTTCTTTTTTTTGTTTTAATTTTATTTTTTACTTATTTCCTTTACATCCCTCTCACTGTTCCACTTCCAGACACCTCCTCCCACAGCCTTTCCCCCTCCTGTACCCTTCTCTTCTGAGCAAGTGGGGGCTCCCCCACCCTGGAACATCAAGTCTCTACAAGACTAGGCACTTCCTCTCCCCACTGAAGCCAGACAAGGCAGTCCAGCTAGAAGAATATATCCCACAGACAGGCAACAGCTTTGGGGGTAGCCTCCCAGTTGTTCAAGACTCATGTAAAGACAGTGCTGTGTGTATGGCAGTTTTACTAGGACAGTTTAACAGAGACAGGTTGTGGAGAGAGCAAGCTAGACACAGGTTAAGACAGAACAAAGTCAGAGAATGAGAAGGAGCCAGAAGATTAGAACATATTGCCAAATTATTATGAGGCCAGTCAGAGGAATTCAGGCAGAAGCTGAGAGAATTCAGATTGACTCAGTCATCTTGGAAGATTAGACTGTACAGGGGATAGAAGCTTCCAGGCCTAGGCTTAGGGATAGTTAGAGCAGAGAAAGAGACATTTTGATCTCAGCCCAATCCCTGTATTTGGGTACAGCTCTCATCTAATCTCTTTATCTGAGGAAATGAAAGAGGCATTTAAATTCTTCAACTCCTCAATGTATGGGAATCGTCTTACTAAACTGTTGTTTTAAATACCGTCAGAGAGTTAATCAGATGTCTCAAATTTATAAATGGGGAATCAAAGTCATGAGCTGATAAATCAGTCTTGAATCTTTGATAATAGTTTTGGAAATATTTTATATTTATATTTTTTATATTTTGATCTGAAATATTTGTTTCTCATTGTAATTAAAATTTCCTTAAATTGTAACTATTTTTGAAATATTTGATGTGATCTATTATGACAAAATAAGAATAAGTAGTTATAAAACAAAAATTATAATAAAAGCACATTTTGCCATCTCAAAAAAAAGTTCAAAGTCTCTTCTGAGACTCATATCAATATCTTAATTGTAACTCCCTGTAAACAGTACAACGGCACAGGATATACATTACCATTACAGAAAGGAGGAAAGGGAGTCTAATGAGGAAATACTGGACCAAAGGAAACCAGCTGGGCAAACTCCAAACTCTGCATCTCCATGTCTGATGCCAAAGTACTCTTCCGATCTCCAACTCCTTTCAGCTTTGATTGCAACACACATTTTTCTCTTGAGCTGTTCTGTATCCCATTAGCAGTTTTCCTTGGTAGGTATCCCAAGGCTCTGGCATCTCCAACATCTTGGGGTCTCCAGGGCAATCCAGGCTTCACCTTCATGGCTTTATGCAAAGGCCTCTCTGGGCCTCCATTGCAGGGATGTGCATCCCTGACACATCCCTGACACGTACTTGATTTCAGTGGCTTTCCTTAGCCTAGGGAGAGACAGTTCATAACTCCTTTCTTCTATCCTCAACTCTAAAGCTAGAATTATAAGTTCTGCTGCTTCCTGGGAATGGAACATAGCCCTCTTGTTCAGTTGCATTTGCATCAGCTTTCTGTTGTTATTAGTTTTCACAAGGTGGACGCTTAGCTGGGTAATGTCTTGCCCTAAAGTCACCACTCCCTTTATTCCATTTAGCATCAGGATCTTCTTCAAACTTATCTCCTTGAGACCTGAACTTTGTCTTCTATATTACATTTCCTGGTTTTTCTTTTCTCCTCAAAATGTATGTTTTGTATTTGTCCTTGCCCTTGTTCCTTTTCATTATAGATTTGCAGAAAAGTGACCACTAATAATCATGTGACATAGTCAATACTAAGATTTCTTGAAATCTTCTCTGCTGTTGCCATTAGTCTAAAATTTAGCCTATGGCAGATTTTTAGGGCACAGGCGGAAAGCAGTCATATTCTTTGCAAAAATATCACAAGAACAGTCTCTAGGCCACTTACTAATATTCTTCTGCTATGAAACTCCTTGAGCTGGGCCCACAGCATTCCATACCCAAATCCCACCAGCAGAGAGCTGCTCTCCCAGGAATGTTGGCATACCTGTGAGCACAGGTAAGACCTCCACTTCTGCTCAAATTCTTGGCCCATAAGAGACCCGCCCAGAGCCAACAGGACACAAGTACCAAGGAACAGCTGGAGACAAGATCCTTCCAGTTTCCATCTGTACCCCTGAGCTGACCCTGTGCCACAGCTCTCCATATGCAAATTCCTCCTGGAGAGAACTTGCCTCCCAGGAGTACTGACATACAGGCTTACAGGAGGGACAAGCCACAGTCAGAGACAGCAAGACCAGCTAACACCAGAGATAATCAGATGCTGAGAGCCAAGGGCAAGAACATTAGCAACAGAAACCAAGGCTACTTGGCATCATCAGAACCCAGTTCTCCCACCACAGTGAGCTCTGGAGAGCCCCAACACACTGAAAAGCAAGACTCTGATTTAAAATTACATGTCATGATGATGATAGAGGACTTTAAGAAGGACACAAATAACTCCCTTAAAGAAATACAGGAGAACACAGGTAAACAGGTAGAAGCCCTTAAAGATGAAACACAAAACTTCCTTAAGGAATTACAGGAAAACACAACTAAACAGGGAAGGAATTGGACAAAACCATCCAGGATCTAAAAATGGAAATAGAAACAATAAAGAAATCACAAAGGGAGACTACTCTGGAGATAGAAAACCTAGGAAAAAAAATCAGGAATCATAGAGGCAACCATCACCAACAGAATACAAGAGATAGAAAAGAGAATCTCAGGTGCAGAAAATACAATAGGGGCCGTGTAGTGGTGGCGCACGCCTTTAATCCCAGCACTTGGGAGGCAGAGGCAGGTAGATTTCTGAGTTCTAGGCCAGCCTGGTCTACAGAGTGAGTTCCAGGACAGCCAGGGCTACACAGAGAAACCTTGTCTCGAAAAAGAAAACAACAACAACAAAAAAAGATACCATAGGAAACATCCAGGACACAATGAGAAGACCAAACCTAAGGATAATAGGTATAGAAGAGAGAAAAGATTCCCAACTCAAAGGGCCAGTAAATATCTTCAACAAAATTATAGAAGAAAACTTCCCTAACCTAAAGAAAGAGATGCCCATGAACATACAAGAAGCCTACAGAACTCCAAATAAACTAGACCAGAAAAGAAATTCCGCCTGTCACATAATAATCAAAACACAAAACGCACAAAACAAAGAAAGAATATTAAAAACAGTAAGGGGAAAAAGGTCAAGTAACATATAAAGGCAGATATATCAGAATTACACCAGACTTCTCACCAGAGAATGTATAAAAGTGAGAAGATCCTGGTCAGATGTCATGCAGACCCTAAGAGAACACAAAAGCCAGCCCGGGATACTATACCCAGCAAAACTCTCAATCACCATAGATGGAGAAACCAAGATATTCCATGACAAAACCAAATTTACACAATATCTTTCCACAAACCAAGCACTACAAAGGATAATAGATGGATAACTCCAATATAAGGAGGGAAACTATACCCTAGAAAAAGCAAGAAAGAGAGACCCTGACAATGAAGTAGAAAGAAGAAAGAGCAAATGAAGCAGGACACAGAATACATACTATCATGTTAGTGGAAGATGTATATGCATGGGCAAAAATAGAACAATATGCTAATAATTTCTTCAAGTATGGAGTACTATAGAAGCTACATGCTATAGTTAAAGGGAAGAAGAATGAAGGGGTCTTCTAGACATTGCAAGTTCTTGCCAGACGTGGAGAAGGCAGACAGCTAGTTTTCACAGAACATAGCTATAGGCTGTAAGGAAGTTGGGCCTATTCTGTTGGCAATGGTGAACACAGACTGGACAACAAATAGATACGCAGTTATCATATTTGTCAAATTAAATAGTAATACAAGCTATCTTCCTGGTGAAGTCTTGGATCCTCTGGTTTTCATTGGTGTCTAGGATTTTCTACTTGTTTCCTTTATCTCTACACCGGGAAGGATGGCCTCTTCTTCACTGAACAAGCTAGATACGGAGATGTTTCATGGCCTATGAATTTACCTCTTTCTGACCCATTCGTTCTTAGCTACTCAACTGGCTTGTTCCCACAGTTTATTCACATCTTTGCTAAAAAAAAAAAAAAAAAAAAATGCCACCTTGTTGGTAAGGTCATCTTCTAAAGGCCTTTTCTGATTTCTCTATACAAAACTTTGACAGCTGTTCCAGGCTTTGTAAACAACCTGGTGGGTAGGCAAAATTCACAGAGAAGGATACCTGCAGTTTGATACTCATCTTCATTTTTTTTTTTTTTTTTTTTTTTTTTTTTTTTTTTTTTGGTTTTTCGAGACAGGGTTTCTCTGTGTAGCCCTGGAGCCCTGGCTGTCCTGGAACTCACTCTGTAGACCAGGCTGGCCTCGAACTCAGAAATCCGCCTGCCTCTGCCTCCCAAGTGCTAGGATTAAAGGTGAGCGCTACCAATGCCCAGCTCATCTTCATTTCTTTAAGTGCACTTTTATGTCTTTTTACATGCTTTCTAAGTCTGCAAGGCAAGCAAAGTTGAACATCATATCAGCAATGTAATAAAACCTTTTCACAGAGGGTAGATGGGATAATAGAGCAAGTGTCAGGGTCACCATCCCATAACAAACAGTGGGATCTGTGAAGACCACATGAGAGCAATATTCAGAATGCCATTCAAAGTAAATAGGAATTGGTTTGGAGAATTAGCAGGTAATGGAATACAAAAAATAAATAAAGAAAAAAGGAAAGAAAAAAGAAAGGTTCACACACAAGATGAAATTGCTGGGACACACACCACACACCACTACTTTGAGAATGAGAATTGTAAAGTCAGTCATACGGCTAGGTCAAAGTACTTTATAAAAACTCTATATGACTGACTTTACAATTCTCATTCTCAAAGTAGTGGTGTGTGGTGTGTGTCCCAGCAATAATTCATTCATAGACAAATGTGCAGAGGATATACTCAGGGTGATTTCCTACTCCTAAACCAAACCTAGTCCTTTCCACATGCACTATTCTACTCCTATATTCAACTTCTGTCCATCTGTCCCAGTGCTTTGGGAGTTACCACAGATTAATATCCTCTTGGTTCCAGTATTCATAAAAACCCAAGTGTTTTTTTTTTTTTTTCACATTAACAAAGCACCAAACAATTGGCAATTTGTTGAGCCTCTGGTTGCTACATATGGCTACCCTCAATTTTTGGTCACTTTGTCCACAATATTAGGGAAGTTGCTAGTACGATTCCCATCCCATGAAAGTTCTTTAGTCTTTAGTATGGGCCTACGGTGAGGACCACATGGCTACCACTGTTCTACGTTCCTTCCTCTATCCCTTTGATGAGCTGCCATTGGGTGCCTCAGAACCTTCCAAACACTCAAAGGACATTTGGTTTCTCATTGGTTTTCTCCTAGGATCACAAGCTTGACATAAATCTTGCCATATTTTCTTTTCTGCAACCTGTACAGTAGGTTCTATCTTGTACTTTTCTTTTTTGTTTACCCCCTTCTGTATGCTTCAGCATGTTATGAATCCAATTCAAATGCCAATCTATGTCATTCAGATCTACAATATCCTCTTACACCTCTAAAGACCATGTTTAATCATCAATTTTGCACCCCCATTTTAGTTAGAGTTTCTATTGCTGCAATGAAACACCATGACCAAAAGTAACTTGAGGAGAAAAAGGTTTACTTTGCTTACACATCATATCATAGCTTACACAGAGGAGGAACCTGGAGGCAGGAGCGGTTTCGAAGGCCACAGAGGGGTGCTGCTTACTGGCTTGCTCCCTATGGCTTGCTCAGTCTGCTTTTGTTTTTATTCTTTACATATACCCCTCCCAGAGAGAAAAAGAAAGAGAGAGAGAGAGAGAGAGAGAGAGAGAGAGAGAGAGAGAGAGAAGGCCTCCCAGAGATATCAACCAAACATGGCATAACAAATTACAATAAGACTGGGTACAAAACTTCATATCATCAGCCTGCTTTCTTACAGAAGCCAAGACCACTAGGCCATGGATGACACCACCCACAATGGACTAGGCCTTTTGCCATCAATCACTAAGTAAGAAAACAACCTAGGCTTGCCTATGGCCTACAGGCTTGCCTATGGCCTAATTTTATGGAGTCATTTTCTCAATTGAGGTTAATTCTTCTCAGGTGACTTTACTTTGTGTTAAGTTGACACAAAACTGTCCAGCATACCCCCTCTGCCTAAGGCTCAGGGATGATTATGGAAGAGATGGCAAAAGTATTATAAGGCCAAAGATCAGGAGGAGTAAGGCAAAACACTGTTTTCTGGACATGTCAGAACAAATTGCAGTTACGAATTCACAAAAGCTATGCTTGCCTCCACAAGACCCGTATAAAATCAAGCCAGTCAACTTTCCATTATGAACTGCAAAGAGGCTCATGAGCCCCTTCTCTTAGCTGGGGAGCTATTGGTTCTTGATAGCTACTAGAAGAAGGAGAAACAGACTTCATTAAGAATGTGGCCCCCAGTAGGTCAGACACGCTCCAATGGATGTCCCTACACTCATGAATTGAAGAAAAAGAAGGGGAAGAAGAAAAAGAAGAAAACATGAAGGAAATTGGGAGGGGTAAAGAGGGTAGGGGATGGACCTGGGGAAAGTTAGAGGAAGAGTAGGTTGAATATGATTAAATACACATTAGTTATTGTAGTGGGTGACATTTAAATCTCCAACCCGAATAGGATCTGTCAATGAAAACACAACTCAGTAATTATGATTATATTCTGTAAGCCTAGACTGGGCAGATACACCATTACACTACCCTGTTCCCCGCTATGAGACCCTTATAACTTGAGGTTTTTCCAGACCCTGTGTTTGTCCTTCTACCTCCTGTTTCCCAGGCATCCTCCTACATCATCTATCTCTCTCCTCTCCTTCTCCCTAGTCATCCTATCTCTCTTCTCTTCCCAGTTCATCATCGTCTCTGTCGTCTTCCTTCTCCATTGTCTTCCTCCCGTCCTCCTCCAGTTGTCCTTCACAGGAAAGGGGAATTAGTATCAAAATACAAGGCTGGGGGGCTATCCACAACAAGGTATATTCATGAAGTTTTCAAAAACTTAATAATACATTATACTAAAAAAATGATTATATCCCATGATGCAGAATGCAAAGCCACTAAACATCCATACCAGTGCTAAGTCCCTTGCTGAATCAATCTTTTTTCCTTCTACAAATAGATAGTCATTTTTAGCCTGTAAAGCTGGGCAGAAGAAATCACTTCCATCATGTAAAGTTTCCTCAGTAATGCTTGCACTTAATTTGTCTTCCAATTCCTGATATTAGTGGGAAACTCAGCTAGTAATAGCTAAGAATATACACTAACAGTTTGTATAAGCCAGGGATTTTGTTCCTTCATATTGACTCAGGATATAAAGCCTTTATCTTGGGGAGAGTTTAGCACATTACTCAACTTCTGTATTTCCACATCCCATAGACAGATTCCATTCATCCTTATGTTCCATACCCCAAGAGATAGGTTGCAACAGGCCCTTTCATTGTTTAAAAACTCTCCCTTAAAGAGCCAGAGAATGCCCTGAGCTAGGCAAAATACCAAGGCAAGGGCCTGCATGCTGTCTCTTTTAAACCTCCCCAGTGGTAAAGGTTAGACCTAAAGGATGACTTCTGTCACTCCTAACCTTGTTCTCCCCCTGCCCACACGCCCCTTACTGTTCTAGTTTCTCATTGGTTCCAAAGTTTTTGGGTCTCCAGATAGTGCTCTTCAGCACAGTTCATTTTGCACCATCACATCTCTAAACCCAACTGATTTATGAAATGACAAGCTGACACCTTCATGTCGTCCCTCCCACCTCACTTTTCCTGCCAAATCAGAATAATGAAGAGAATCATATCCACTTGTCTTATCCCTGCTGTAGTTTCTCTCCAACAAGTGAAAGCTTCTTTCTGGGCAAGAGAATGTTGTTTTGTTGGGGGTGATGTGTTTCTGAATGGTGGTATCATGGAATACAATTTAGGAAGTACTCAGGTATCATAAAGGCCAAAGAATTTATTCGGGGAAGATTAAGTAGAACAGAATTTGGATTTAATGGACTGTTCAACCTTTTATTTTAACATAGTCTCTTGTGGCTAGAATTGACATAAAAGCTTCAATATAGACACTGGTGGGTATTTAATAAACCACTACTTTCTAGTTCCCCTTGAATTCTCATCCAAAGAGAAGGAACGCCAAGTAGTGTACTGTAATTTGCACAAAGCTACCTACTTGCAAATCTACTCCGGGCAAAGCACTCAGAAAAAAACTGGCTACTAAAAGCCCTTCTCCTCTGCTGAAGCAGTTGAAATGTTTCCCTCATCACAAGCTTCGCACTGTGACATTCTATGAAATTTAGAACTATTAGCAGTCCATTGAACTTCTGATGTCCCAAAACATCCCATACAACATCGTGGTGGGAAAAATTACTCCAGGCCTGAAAATAGAATTGAACTTCCAGAGTGTGGCTATTGGTACTTTGCTGTAGGCAAATCAATGATATCTAGCATATCTTTGAAAGTTACCAACCTGTGTGCTATCCATGTCAAACATGTAACGATTATGCCAAAAGCTACGGAGTAGCAAACTATGTATGTAGTGAAATATCTCAAGAACCCACCATTAAGGAGAAAATTTATTCTCATATTTTTTCATTGGCTTGTTTTTCACTAGTACTAAATGTTTGACTGTTTCCTCCACGTAGTGCAAAGGTAAGTAAGCATATGGTTTCCCTAGAAGAAAAAAAATGGAGAAAAAATTAGATAGAAGAAGTTCCTCTCTTTCGTGTTTGTAGGAATTTTTAGTATAAATTGCTGAATATCAAAGCATAAATGCAAGTCAGAATTTTATAGTGAAATTTTTAGCTGTTCAGTAATTATAACAATTAATTAAATAAGCCTGTGGGGCTAGGGAGATGGCTCCACAGTTAAGAGCTTTGGTCTATTTTCCAACATCCATACGGTGGCTCACAACCATCTATAACCTCTGTCCCAGGAAATCCAACGACCTCTTCTGACCTCAAAAAGCACCAGGCGTACACCAGGGGTAAGCACAAGTACATGCATATAAAACACTTGTATGCATAAAAAAAAAATAAAATCTAAAAAAACTGTCATCTTTATCAAAATAAAAATGCATTGATTAAATTTATATTTTAAAAAAAGGCCAACAACCTGGACTTTAAATACAGTGGAAAAACCTCAGAGTGAATTGTTCCTCTAAGAAAAGATGGGTCCCTTTATATCAGTTGAATAAATTTTATCTGGCCTGACCTCTTGGGGTTTTACTTGAGTAGGATTATATTTTAAACAGAGCTCAGACCACTATTTTGGGATAACAAAATGTATAATGTTGTGGTCCTTCTTGAGACTATTTAAGGGTTTGAGGCACCAGGACCAAAATAGAAGTTAGTCTCTACTTGTTTGTATACATATAAAAAAAAATTAGGCAGGTTCCAAGCATTTCAGCTCTAGAAAAGTGAAAAATTTTGCTTTTTTTTTTTTTTAAAAAAATTTTATTGTTTTGCCTCTACAGAATCTACACCTATCTAGAAGTTTAATAGTGATCACAATGGACACAGAATCATAAAATATTCATAGGCTAATTAACCTAATGATATTATTAGTATGAAACTTTAATACATAAGTAGTATAATGGCCTTCAGAAGTTTTAAAGTTTGGAATAAATAGTTCCAGTGAAATCCTACAGAAGAACAGAATGTACCTTAATCAATTTGTACTACTGTACAAGAATATATGAGATGAATAATATTTGAAGAATAGAATTTTTTTCATCATATACCTGGCGTCTGAGGCTCCTAAACTGAATTTGCTAGCAGTACCGTTATCTAATAAGGACTGTTCTGATCCTAACACAACATTTTCAACAATGTGCCTTCTGAAGGGGAGAGAAATTGAGGTCCTTAAAATGCGAGAAGGCAGAATAGTAAAAAATGACTTCTCCCCATCTAGCCTTTAATAAATCTCATTCACAAACATGAGTTAAATCACTCCCCAAAAGACTCACCTCTTTACACCATTAGATTTCTGGCTAAGTTTCAGCATGAATTTGGAGAAGTCAAAACTATAGTATCCTTTGCTACAGAAGAAGGAATGTTGTCCATGTTGCCCCAAACCCATGAAATCTCCAAAACACACAAGACCTGAAGAGAACTTTCAAAATAACTGTCTAGCTGGGCAGTGGTAGTGTAATGCCTTTCATCCTAGTACTCAAGCGACAGAAGCAGGCGAATCACCAATTTTGACGCAAGCTTGGTCTATAGACTGAGTTCAAGAATGTTCAGGACTGCTGGGGCGGTGGTGCACATGCCTTTAATCCCAGCACTTGGGAGGCAGAGGCAGGCGGATTTCTGAGTTTCGAGGCCAGCCTGGTCTACAGAGTGAGCTCCAGGACATCCCACGGCTACACAGAGAAACCCTGTCCTCGAAAAGAAAAAAACAAAACAAAAAGATGTTCAGGACTCCAGAGAGTTGTTTTTCTATCTATGAGGACACCCACCGAGGCAAAAATAATATAACATACTCTTGGTTTGATAGCCTGTTAGAAGAAATTAGGGTTAAAATTCAGACCCTTCCTCCTCCACCCTGTGGAGGCTATTCTTCTTCCAGGCTATCTTATCTCCATATGGCATATGTGTGTTGTCATACTCTGGAGCTAGACTACTGGGTATTACATTCTAGTTCCTGGATGTAATGCTGTAAAACTCTCTTTCTCTTATGAAATGTGGGAGCCAACACTGGAGGCTGTTCCACTGACTGGTGGAGAATCAGGACCTTCAGGAAGGTCATAAAATAATGACCTTCATTTCTAAAATAAAAGATCCAAAAGGGGAAAATTCCAAAAGGTATATAAGGAACATAAACAGAGGGGAAAAAAGACAGAGTTCACAATGAAAATATAAAAAAAACCCCTCAAAATTTTTCTCAGCTATGTATAAAATTGAGGCTAGTCAGGTCTACATAAGACCCTATCTCAAAAGCCAACAATATAAAACAGAAATATTTGTAAGTTATTTCCAAATATACAAAAAAAACCCATGAAAATAATGACACAGGATTAAGGATTAGAAAAACAAAGTATAAACACTCATGAGATTAAAAAAAATTAATAAAAAACTATGGGGAAAAGTCAGTGTCAATCTAATATTCTCTAATTAATTTACTGACGTTAACAAAAATTCTAGCAACCAAGATGACTTCAAATAGAGGATATACAGTAGCAAGACACATTGTGTGCCTCATGAGAAACAGAAAAAACCCAGCAAACCAATTTCAGTTATTTCAGTTGTTCTCCCCAAATAACTTCTGTGACCAAAGTAGTTTGCTCCAGGAATTCAAGGTTGGCTGAACGCTTAGAAATCCCTGGAATTCTTCATATCAGCAATATTAATAATATAATAGCAATACAGCTCAGTGATAGTGAGTAAACTATAAGGTTTGGGATGGCAGTAGTATTCAAGGGGGACTCTGAGACATATTACTAGGAAGTAAGGACTTTATTTTAAAGGTTACTAATACCATGGAAAGACAGATAGGCAGCAGTATGGTGCAGATGTTGAGAGGAGTTAAGGACCCTAGCACCAGAGACAGACATATAGGTGGGTGCTCCGAAGAGAGGAAATCAGAGCACACACGGCAGCTGTAGGGGTCTCTTCCACATTTTAGATGATGGGAAAGGCTTCACAGCACAGGCCTGGAGTCAGGCTTTCTGACTTCTATTGAGGAAGCAAGGAAGAGGTAGGCAGGAGGAGTTGTAGCCATCATAACCCTCTTTAACTTAAACTCACTTCTCCAGGTAAGAAATCTTGGTACCTAAAAGTATGTTACCTAGGATTTAGAGATTATGTTCTCATTAAGGTGCCTTCTTGTATCTATGAAAGGAGAAAGGATATATTAGCTATTGTGGTCCTAGCAGTAGCTGGATTCTGACATCACATTCTTTTGGTAATAATTTATTCTCTGATCAGTATGTATTTTTAAATCACAGAGTGACTTTACAATAATTCCTATACAAATGGTTATTTATGATAGTTTAATCGCTGTATGAAAATTATAGTGATCAATCAAATTTTCAATCTGTTGGAATTATATTCATTTTCTTCCTTCTCACATAGTCTCTTGTGTTCTTCCATCTTATTTTGGACCTGACCTCAAATTTTTCCAAAGAGTGGGTATCAAGAAGAGGTATTTTACCTTTCTTCAGGTGTGACTGAAGAATATACCAGTGATAATAATGGAATATGCTCAAAGTATATAGCATATGTCTATAAAAATGGCCTTGTGTAATATGGTATAATACAATTATAATTAAGTGAAATAAAATAATGACCTTCATTTCTAAAATAAAAGATCCAAAAGGGGAAATTCCAAAAGGTATATAAGGAACATAAATAGAGGGGAAAAAAGACAGAGTTCACAATGAAAATATAAAAAAAAAAACCCTCAAATTAGAAAATCTCAAGGAAAGAAAAAGGAACAGCAATATTCAGAACCTTAATCCTAAACTAAACAGAGAACAAAATAAGGACAAGGGTTTCATTTAGTTTCTATCACATATATGGCACAAAATGATGAACAAATAACACTAACATGCATTCAAAACCCACTAAATTGTGGTCATCACACATTTACTACCAGATGGTTAATTTGTTTAAACATGAGGAATATACATAAATTTTATTCAGCATAATACCTTAAGGGGAAAGGCATATGATCATTCAAATACATATAGAAATATAAATTTAGTAAGTGGCAATATATTTATGAATTAAATACAACAAAACAAAGAACAAGCAAAAGTCTCTTAGCAAATTAAAAGCAGAACATAAACATTCAAAAGAGGAAACTACCAAAAATCTACAAAGCATCATCATTAACAGAAAACACAGAAGCATGCTCTTAAACAACGGGTTTAAAACCTCCAGCCTGAAACACAAAGGGAGGGAATCATGGCTCCACCTGTATAGGTAGTTGAGGTGACCTTGTCAAGCATCAGTGGAAGTGGAGGGCCTTGGTCCCTGAAAGTTTGGATTCCCTATCGTTGGGAATTCGAGAGCAGGGAGGCAGGAATGGGAGGATGATGGGACACACCCTCATAGAAATAGGAGGAGGGGGGATGGGATAAGGGGTTTGGGGAAAGAATGGGAGACGAGATAACATTGAACGATAAATAAATAAAATATTCAATAAAAAACAGATAATGGGTCTGGCAATTGTAGTCAAGCAGTTGAGACTTTTGTCAACAATTTATACAGGGATTTCGTATAATCCTCAAGGACAAGGTATTGTGGAAGAGGCCCATGGAACTTTAAAAAGATTGGTGAGACATACTGTTGCTGAGACAAAGAAGGATGCTGACCCGTGAGCTTGCTGAGTGCCCTGACAAGGGTGACTGGGGAGCTGTATTGGACATATGTTCGTGACCCATCTTTGCTTACCTATATTCCTGATGGGACAAGCTCCCTTGCCTCAAGTTTTTAGACCTTGTGGACAGAGAATCATAAAGAGAAGTTATAATGACACTTGTATTGTTCTTAAATGTGACCAGTTATTTGGACTCAATCATGGACTGGTCTAGAAATCAATCCAATATTGAAAATAATAGGCGTCATTGGGAAGTCTGGTTCTGGACATTTTCAGAGACATATTTGGAAGTTAGCTGCAGTTCTCTATGATGTCATGTTAGCAAGAGATAAAGTTGGGGCAGGATTAGATTTCAAGCAAGTGTTAGTACATGTGAGAAGGCACTTTTAATTGTCAAGTTAAAATTACTTTTATTTCTTCTACACTATTTAATGCAAGTTGCATTGATTGTACACTTTCTAATTGTGTTAGTGTGTTGAAATCTGACATATCAGTTAGTGAGGTCCATCTACCAGCTTCTGTCTTATTGCCCTGACTGTCACAGAACCTTCATATTCTGAAAAAAGCCTGCAAGTACTGGAAGAAATGAGTCAGGCTTTAAGCAGAAGCAAGAGGGTAGTGGGCTTCATTATTGCTGGTATAACAGCTTTAATTACATTAATTGCTAGCACCTCTGCTTCTGCAATTGCTTTGACACAAGAAGTTAAGACAGTTACTTTTATTAATCATTCAGCAAAAAATGTTACTAATGTATTGAGTATACAAGAGGATTTAGATAGTTATCTGGAACAACAAATGATGCTCTATAACCCATTCAAATTATCTGAAAGAGGTTCAGAGTTCAAGAGTTAGAAGCCATCCCAAGTGTCATGACAAATATCATTGGAGTAATGTTTCTTTTGAAATTCACAATGATTCCCATTATAATTAGAAAAAAGGTTTAAAGACACCTGTAAGATATTTGGCATAATCCTAACACCTCTCTGGGTGTGTTAACTTTGCACAGTGAGCTTATGAATTTAAAGAATGCTGCTCTGTTGCACTTTAATGCTGCAGATAATGCTGATAAAATTATCCATGGCCTGAGGTCAGTATTTCCATTTTGGTCAAACCTCAGTAATGACATATATAGCTTGATCAGGCTAACAATTCTTGTCCAGGGAATACTTTTTATTACTGCCCATCGTATTAAAAGCTTATCTTTAACAACATCAGCATATTGGCAGCCAAAAAGGGGGAGAAGTGGAGAGCCTTTGGGCTGCTTGGCAAGAAGCTGACATGGGCCAAGGTCAAGGAAAGGGGCTGCTTGGCAGGAATATGACATTGGCCAAGGACAAGGAAATAGGCTTCAATCTGACATAAGACTAGAACAAAGAAGCAATTTCAGGCAGGAATCTAAATTTTTGGCTAGAACAAGGAAGTAGGCTTCAGACATGAAAATGACCTTGGGCTAGGATAGGGAAGTAGGCTCAGATACTTTGGTCATTCTCAAAAGTCTTTAGAAACAGTGATAACAGGAGTATTCATGTAACGGGGTTTAATGCCTTGCTTTTTCTTTCACTATTTGTGTTTATTGTATTGCTTGTCACTCAACTATTTGCATCTATTGTATTGCTAGACCCTCAACCTAGAACTGACCTTAATACATGCATGTAATCAAAATAGTACAAAAGCATAAACGAAGAGGGGTATAGGATAGGGAGTTCTAGGAAGGGGAAATGGGGAAAGGGGATGACACCTATATTGAAAATAAATAAAATATCCAATAAAAAAACCCACAATGGGTTTAAAGAAAAGAATATCAAATATTGATAGTCTAGTCATTCATGATAAAGCATCTTGTCAATATAATAAAAAAAGGGAGAAGGAGAAAGTAAGAGTTGGAAAGTAAAAAGAAAAATGTCATTATTTTCAAATAATATTACTCTTAAATACCTACATTTTCTAAAGTAATTTACAGATTAATAAAAATCCTCATCTTGAAGACAATGACATTTTACAAACAACTAGAAAAACATTGCCCTAAACAATGTTTCACATAGCATATGTTAGAACTACAAAAGTAATCTTTCAAAGCATACTAAAGAGAGTAAACAAAATAGTAGGCAATAACAAAGAATCACAAATATCACATCTATGGTGATGCCTGAGTGGCTAAGAGCACTTGTTGCTTTTGCATCAGACAGGGGTTTGATTCTCAGAACCCACATGGTGGCTCACACTCATTTGTAATTCCAGTCTAAAGGAAGCAATTCTGATACTAAGATCTTGTTCTCCAATTGGTTCTTGATTTGTCAGTAAAGAAAGCAGGGGCCTAATTGCTGGGTAGAAGGTACAGGTGGGACTCCTGGGTCCCAGGGGGAAAAGGCAGACACAAGGAAGAAGAGAGGAGTTTTCTGCCATGCTTTGGAGGGAGAAGAACACAGCAACCATGTGTCTGAGGTGGGTGGGTGGGTGGGGGAGTTAGGGCCTGTGGCCACTAAGACAGATAGGTGTCCAAGGCAGGTGGGACTAGCCACTAAGTTTTAGAGCATGTGCGGAGACTGAGATAAAATATTATTAAGGGCACGCTTTTCCACAGGAGAGATATCTGAGCTCAGTAATTATGCCAAGAAAGCAAGTTGTAAAGTAACAAACTGTGTGTATGTTTTATCCTCAGAGTCAAGGGAAGCTGGTAAGGGGCTGGTATCTCAGTCACTTCCTGGAGAAAAGGCCAATAGAACAAAAGGGAAGCTGGGTGGGGGCTGGTAGCTCAGCCAATCCTGGAACAAAAGGCAGTAGCATACAACTAAAGCACCAGTCCCTGTGGATTATTTAACCTCCATGGGCATCAGGTCCATATGTGGTACAAATAAACACATGTAGGCAAAATACTTATACACATAAAATAGAAAATAAATTAACACAAAATTTTAAAGAAGAATCATAAACACCAAGGGAAAGAATGGACACCTCCCAAAGTGAAGCATAATGGCCTCCAAATTAACTGGTATTCAGTGGCAAAAGTGCTCACTCAGAGTACCCAAGACTTCGATTTGCTCCTAAGGCCTACAAGAAAACGAAAATAAGATATATAAATCAGTAAGAAGTTTAATAGCAATCAATTTTAAAATATAGAAAAAAGCAAAACAAAATAAAAAGAAACTACAAGCAAATATTTTGAGGAAATGGAGGCCAGGGGTGGGGACATAGTTTTCCCAGTTATGCCAAGGGAAAAGTGATAGTTCAATTCCAACCTTGTACTTGTCTACTAATGACTTTTGTCCAATTGGAAGACCCCAAACCCATTCATTTTCCACAGAAACTACAGGCCTTCATCAGCTTGTTGGAAATTGTTTAAAAGTAAAGGTGCCTGCTGCCTGGCCTGACAAGGACCAAATAAAGGACAGAAATGATTAACTCTCTCAAGGTGTCATCTAATCTATACACAATTGCTATATGCCTTACCCACAAATAAATGTAAATTTTTATTACTTTTTAAATTTTTTAAATTTATTTTTCCAAACAGGGTTTCTTTTGAGTAGCTCTGACTGTCATGGGACTCACTGTGTAGACCAGGCTGGCCTCGAACTTTGTGAGTGCTGGCATTAAAGGCAGGCACCACCACTGCCTGGCTTTTCCTTCCTCTTTAATTTTTAAAATTATTTTAATTATGTATATGGGAGGCTATGTTCACATGGACACAAGTGCCCATAGAACTTCGTGGGTCAGATTCCCCGTAGAGCTGGGGTTAAAGTTAATTGTAAGCCCTCTGATGTGCTATGAATCAAACTCAGTCCCTCAGGAGGAATGGTGCATGCTCTTCACCACTGAGCCCCAAATATAAATTTTTAAAACAATTCTAATGGGCTGGTTAATGGCCACATCCATTCACCTCAACTGGTCCTTTCCGATAAGGTGTATACCTCACTGTAACCAACCCACATGACCCAGGCTCTACCCCACTGGATTTGCACCTTCTCCTGCCTTCGCAGGCACATCCGATCTCCTTGTTGATGGGGCCTGTCTCCTGCCCACAAACCCCTGATCCTTGCCTGTGCAACCGCCACCCACATCCAAGCCCCGCCTCTCAGGGAGCTGCTCACCACGGGGTGCCCCTCCCACACCTAGATTTCTGCTACACTCACAAAAGGCCCTAGCAACCCACATACGCATGCGCACAGCATTCATCCAATCAACGAGGCTCCTGGTCGAGACTTTCCTGCTTAAATTCACTTACTTCGGCCTCTCCTCACAGTAGTGAAGCAGAGCGACGTTGGAACCGGAGGTCTTGGCCTCTCCTTGAAGGCTGCTGGAGCTGACCAGAGGTGTGAAGGTGATTATTTATTGGGACACTAAACCTGGTTCAGCTAAGAGAGTTAGTTCAGGCAGGAAAAGGGAATGCACGTGAGGAGGGAAAGAGTGTAGAGGACAGGGAAGAGTGAAAAACAAGGATTTTGAGAAGAAAAAGTGAGAATGAAAGGGAAGGAAGTAGGAAAAGAATGTGCACCTTTTGGGGAGGCCTGGTCCCGGCTACTACCAGCCGCCATTTTGTCTGTGAGACAAATCTCTTTGGCGTTACTAAAAGTCGCCCAGGCGGTGGTAAGCCTTGCTGAGGTCTCCAAGGGGAAACCGGAGGCGCCGGCAAACCTTGCCTGGGTCTCCGAGGGGAAAATGGAGGCACCAAGGGGAAACCGGAGGTGCCGGCAAACCTTGCCTGGGTCTCCGAGGGGAAAATGGAGGCGCTGAGGGGAAAATGGAGGTGGTGGTGGGCCTTGCTGAGGTCTCCGAGGGGAAAATTGAGGTGGTAGTGAGCCTCGTTGAGGTCCCAAGGGGAAAATGGAGGCTCCGAGGAGAAAATGGAGGCGTTGAGGGGAAAATGGAGCAGTGGTGGGCCTCGCTGAGGTCCTAAGGGGAAAATGGAGGCGCTGAGGGAAAATGAAGGCGCCGAGGGGAAAATGGAGGCGGTGGTGGGCCTTGCGGAGGTCTCCGAGGGGAAATGGAGGCTCCGGAGGCTCCGGTAAACCTTGCCTAGTTTTCCGAGGAGAAAATGGAGGCGCCGAGGGGAAAATGGAGGCTCCGGAGGCTCCGGTAAACCTTGCCTAGTTCTCCAAGGAGAAAATGGAGGCGCTGAGGGAAAATGGAGGCTCCGGAGGCTCCGGTAAACCTTGCCTAGTTCTCCAAGGAGAAAATGGAGGCGCTGAGGGGAAAATGGAGGCGTTGAGGGGAAAATGGGGCAGTGGTGGGCCTTGCGGAGGTCTCCGAGGGGAAAATGGAGGCTCCGGTAAACCTTGCCTAGTTCTCCGAGGAGAAAATGGAGGCGCTGAGGGGGAAATGGAGGCGCCGAGGGGAAAATGGAGGCAGTGGTGGGCCTTGTGGAGGTCTCCGAGGAGAAAATGGAGGTGCTGGCAAACCTTGCCTAGGTTTCTGAGGGGAAAATAGAAGCACTGTGAGGAAAATGGAGGTGTCGAGGGAAAAATGGAGGCTGTGGTGGGCCTTGCTGAGGTCTCCGAGGGGAAAACGGAGGCTCCGAGGGGAAAACGGAGGCGCCGAGGGGAAAATGGAGGAGGTGGTGGTGAGCCTTGTTGAGGTCTCCGAGGGTAAAAGGGAGGTGCTGGCAAACCTTGCCTAGGTTTCTGAGGGGAAAATGGAAGCACTGAGGGGAAAATGGATGTGTCGAGGAAAATTGGAGGCGGTGGTGGGCCTTGCTGAGGTCTTCGAGGGGAAAATGGAGGCGCCAAGGGGAAAATGAGGCAGTGGTAAACCTTGCCTAGGTCACCGAGGGGAAAATGGGGCAGTGGTGGGCCTTGCTGAGGTTGTTGACAGGAATGTGGAAGCGGTGGTGAACCTTGCTGGAGCAGTAGGAAAATGAAGGTGGCTAGGGATGAGGAAGACCTGAGAGAGAATGAGAAGCAAGAAGAAAATAGGGAATGAGAGAAGTATGGAGAAGCTGGGGAAAGGCTTAGGGTTCAGGAACTGAGGAGGGACTGGGATGAAGGAGGAGAACTGAAGAGGGTATTGGAGAGAGGAGGAATTAGGGTTGAGGAGGTGAAGAAGAGTTGGGGAGAGGTAAGAAGCAAGGAGGAACTCAGGATGAGAAGCTGTTCAGGGACTAGAGATGAGAAAGACCTGAGAAGGTGTGAGGAAGAAGGAAGAAATAGGAGCTACTGGAGGAGCTGGGTGTGAGTTGAAGCTGGGAAGGGGTTGGGGGTGAGGTTGAGCTCAGAAGGGGCTGTGGTGAGGAGCTGGGCAGATGTAAGAAACAAGGAAGATTTTGGGGGTGGAGAATCTAGTGGTAAGTAGCTAGGAATGGTTAGGAGGTTGGAGAAGCTAGGAGGGCATGGAGTAAGGAATACCTGGGAAGGGATTAGAAGCAAGGGAGCAGCTACTGGTGAGGATGAGCTAGGAGGTTAGAAGGAGATTGGGAGAAATTAAGGCTAAGGAGGAGCTGGGGGAAAGGCTAGTAGCAAGGTGGAGCTATGATGTGAGGATGACCTCAGGAGGAACTGTAAGTGAGAATATGCTGAGGGGTATGGGTAAAAAGAGAAAATAGAGTAAGGAGGGGCTTATAGTCAGGATCTAGGGATGTCTTAGGGATTAGAAGATTCTAGGTAGTGTTTTCCAGAGGAGTGAGTGCCTGAATAGTGGATATAGATGAGGAGGTTTCAGGGTCCTTGGGAATGAGCTGCAGAGGGTTAAGGGGAGGAGCACCTAGAAGCAAGGAGGAGCTAGGGTGAGGAAAAGCCATGGGTTTGGGAAGAGCTTGTGGGGAAGAGAACCTGGGGGAGGAGATGTAGAAAGGAGGAACAGAGAGTAGTTAGAAGCAGGGAGGAACTAAGGGAGAAGAGGAGCCAGGGAGAAATTACTGGGAAGGGGTAAAGAATGAGGAGGAACTGGGAAGGGTGTGAGGTGAGGTGAAACTGGGGAGAAAGTAGGGGTAAGGACCTAGTGAATTCGGGGAGTTGGGAAGAGATTGGAAGGACACAATCACTGGGGAGAGATGAGTTAAGGAGAAACCAGAGGGTAATGACAGGCTAGATTGTGTAGGGAGTGTGAATCCTTAGAAGTTGAAGCAGATTTGAAGGAATAAAAGCATGTAGGAGCTAATGTCAAGGAGGGGCTCAGTGCCAGGAACTAGGTGTGAGTCAGTAGTTTGGGGCCCCAGAGCTATTGGAGCTAAGTAGAGTTGGGGGACTAGGAGTGGCAAAGGGCCCAGGGAAGGGGGTTCTAGGGGCTCTGGTAGAGTTTGGGGGTATGGAGGAGCTACCATTTGTGGAATCCAAAATGGGGAAGGGAGAAAAAGACCAAAGAAATTAGAAGAGGACAAAAAAATAGGAAGTTAGTGGAGAAGGCATGGCCTAGAATAGGGAAGAAATAGCTATTTACTGTATAATCAAGATGGATTCAAACTGGTGAGTCTCTGGTCTAAATTTCCTGCATACTAGGATCAGAGGCTTTTTCTGTTTTAATTTTGTAAGATAGGATCTTACTTTGTAGCCCAGGCTGTCCTAGCTTGGGTAGGCCTTAAAGTTGCAATCTTCTGCCCTTGCAGTCTTCAGTATCTCAATATACCAAGACTTTTCTCCACTTATAGGTAGGGTTGTGCTTGGGAAGATCCAATGGCTTCTTACATGCCAGGCATGAGGTGCACTGTTGAGCTACATTCCCAGTGCTGTAAAATTTTCGCTTTTAATATTCATTTTGTTAGGAGCAGATTTTGGCATGCTCATGTTCTATTTTTCCAGCAGTATATATCTTTGAAAATGACATACAAACTTACATACTTGCTCAAATTTATCAAGATCTAGCAAAAGAGATACAAAAAAACTCAGAACATTGTGTAAGTGGATGCAAACTGGTCTAAATTAAACTACCATGTTTAAACTTCTTTTTACATTGACAATTGACAAGTTGTTTACATGAGATCCACTAAAGTAAAAAAAAACCAACATTATTCAAATATGGACATCCTGATTTTATATGATAATTTTCTTTGTTAATTTAAATAATGCCTTTGGATTTGGATGGCTTGACAGATTTGTTTTTCTTATTGTGCTTTAAAACAGAAAACATACAATTATGTTTCCCCGTGGACATGGACTAAGGGACCCTGAAGAATTTGAAAGCACACCAACTGAGGAAGAACATTTAACAGTTTATCCTTTTGATGATGACTTTCCGCATCCCAGTGTTTCACAGCAGAGTGACATTGAAGGTATAAGGTGTCAAATGTTGGGGGCTGGCAAGCTGCCTCGGGGTAAAAGTATTTGCTATGTGAACCAGAGAGGACCTGAGTTTGATCCCTAGAATCCACACAGTAGAAGAATCTACTGCAGAAAGCTGTCCTCTCATTGCTACATTGATGTGTGTGTATACACACCTAATACTAATTTTAAAAAATTTAAAGCTTCTAAATGTTGAATATTGATGATGTCTTCTACTTCTTTTGTTTTGAACATAATACACTTAAAATTTGTTAGTTTCTTCCATGTACTTTGCTCTCATCTGATCTTCATGTCCCTATATCTAAGTTCTAGAAATCTATGTAGTCTTGCCATTGATGTTCTAACATGTTGATCAATAAATGATATATAATTTACTATATTGTTTTATCCTAGAAAAACTTAGAAGTTTGTTTCTATGAATGGCCATGAATTTGATCTAACTTCATCTGTTAAAGAAAATTTTGTATTCATGTATCTAATACAAAACCTTAAGTTGTCAAATATCTGTGAAGAAGTGTAAAATATACTGTTTCATTGCAATTTCTTTTTTTCTTTTCTTAGGTTTTTTTCAAGACAGGGTTTTTTTGTGTTACAACCCTGCTGTCTTGGACCTCTCTGTAGACTGAGCTGGCCTCAAATCCACAGAGATCTGCCTGTCTCTGCCTCCAAATACTGGGATTAAAAGTGTGCACCACCATACCTGGCTTAATTTCAGTTTTTTAAAATAACATTTAATTTCAAAAGTGTTTTTCTTTTCTTTTCCTTGTCAACAGAACTGAGTTCAACATCTGATTCACTTGGGAAGAAAAGTTCTATAGAACTGTTTACAGATCCGGGGTAAAGTATTAAAAATTGTTTGTTGAATAATGTACTTCAAGAAATGTTTGCTTTGTTTATGTAACAAGTAGTGTGCATAAAATATTTGACATTTGTTATTTCTCCCAAACTATTCTACCTTATGAATCCTTAAAAAATGTTTTATATCCAACAGAGTATTGTATGCATTTTTGGGAAATGTTCTATTATTGAACTACTGTGCCAACTTTAATAATTTTAAAAATGTGGTTTCTTCATAGGAAAAGGTAGAGGTCATTCTTGGAAAAATTGGAGGTATGCTTTATATTTTTATAAAATTGTTTAAAACTACATAACTATTTGCATAAAATATGTTAGCCAGTGTACTATATATCTGCTCTTCAATGCCTTGTTTTCATAAGATTTTCATAAATACTTGTGATTTAGCATCGTAGATGTTCAAAAGTTAATAGAGGACAGAGAAAAGGCTTAGTGGTTTAAGAGCACTGGCTGATCTTCTAGAGGAATCCAGTATGATTCCCAGCATACCCATAGTGGCTCACTGCCATCTGTAACTTTAGTCCAAGGGGATCCAATGCCTTCTTTTGGCCTCAGTGGGAACCAAGTTCATGGTGTACTGGCCTAGATGCAGCCAACCCTTACTCCCCCAAATAGTTAATATTAGACCCCTTTAAGGATTATTCATATAATCAGCTTTTTTGGAAGAAGTACATGTTTTATAATCTGTTGTTTCATCTGTGTATTAAAGCTGCTGAGATCATCTCTTTCATATATTTATTACAGGAAACACTTTTATTTAGCTGCTAAAATAATAAATTATTGATATAATAATAGAGCTTTGCTATGGTTACTAAGAGTAACTGGTGAAAAGAATATTTTTTCCTTACTGAGTCACATTTGATTATGCAGCCCTGGATGGCCTGGAACTTGGTATGTAGGACAGGCTGGCCACAGATTGAATTAGTGGTATATACTACCATTCCTGGCTACCACAGATTAATTTAACATTTAAATTTTATATGAACTGCTTGCTGTACATCAGGGTAAAAATGCCCTATAGAATCTTGATGAAATCTAAAGGATAACCAAAGCATACTAAGAAGATACAATAGGCAAGCACTTACCAACTGAACAACAGCCCCAGCTTCTCATTGACAGTCTCTTTTACAAGTAATTTTAATAATTTAATTAAGGTTTATTTTGCTTTTTAAAGACAGGTTTCCTCTGTGGCTTTGGCTGTCCTGGAACTCACTCTGTAGACCAGGCTGGCCTACAACTCACTCTGTAGACCTGGTTGGTCTGAAACTGACAGAGGTCTACCTGCCTCTGCCTCTCAGATACTAGATTTAACCTTTTTTAGATTCTATTTTAAATAAATACTTCATTTCCTTCTCTCAAACAATAAGTCAGGCAAACATGTCCTTCCAGTATAGAATGTTTTATAATTTCTTTGAATTTCTATTCTCATAGATAAAGTCTACCTTCTCCATTTGTTTTGATAGCATCTCTCCAAACATCTGTTAGAAAATGCCTAATTGTGGTGTGGTTGCACAAAATGATTAGGACAAGAAGTATTTCAGATTTCAAAGTTTTCAATTTGGAATGCTTTCATAGAACTCTGCTATTGATGAGTGTACATTGCTCAAATTTGTAATTATTTGAATATGTAGGAACAAAGTAATTTTCCTTAACATTAATCAACATTAATTTTTAATATAGTTGACATTAACCGTGCTCTTAGAGCTAAGAGGCAAAGAATGGAGGCAACTTCTAGACAAACTTTTGAAGGAGTTGAGCAGAAAATGAAAGAAGTTTGGAACTCACATGAAGATGCATTGTAAGTTTTTCTTTAAGAACCATGTTTATATCAATTTTTAATATATACTGATATAAATCACTCAAGAAAAATGCTATCATATGTTTATTTGGGAATCTAGTGAAAATGTTTGACTTGAGTTTTCTCAAGGAAGGTTTCTCTGTGACCTCCTGCCTTCATAGAGTTGCTTCATAGAAGCCAGTGAAGACTACGTTTTTCTCCTTTAAGTAACAGTTGAGGTTTATTGCTCCTCGGTATTCACTCTTTAAATTAGTTGGATAAATTTTAAATGAATAGACTCTAATAATTGTTAGCTAGTTAGCTATGGCTGACAGTGTAGAGAAGGTCAGTTTGAACATGTTAAACACTTAGATCTTGCTTTATGCTAAATTGTGGCTGTGCTAAAATGGGGAGTGGGGAAATTAGTGGAACATTTGCTCTTGTAAATCATTTGATATTTTTGTGAGAATCTACATTTAGTAGAAAAAATGAAAAATAAACTATTTAGAGATTGTATTTTCTGAAAATTGATATGTATGACAAAACTTCCCTAGTTTTCAAAAGCTGCTGCATGAGAGGGACATTTATGTTAGGAAAAAGTACTTCTGGAATCAATATAAATCTAATTTACTTCTGAGTTTTCCATTAAAATATTTAACTATTATTTCCTTTTTATACTGTGATAGGGTGTCAATTCAGTTTTGTCTCAAATATTGTTTTCATGATAGTATAAGAGGTAACACTATTATTGAATGTTGTTTTCATAATAGTATGAGGTAAAACATTCTTATGTTTTACAGGGAACGGCTTAATGCAGAATCTGCTCAGGCATTTGCAAATCTGTTTGAGCAATGGAATGATGACTTTAAGAAATTTCGAGAACAACATGAGAAACTAGTGGTTGGTATCACAATTGCAATTAATCTATTACAAATAAAGCTCAAGAAAGAATAGTGAAGCTATTTGAGTTGAATGAAACATATCCAGACTTGTTTAGAGATTGAAATGTCTAAGAATGAGTGATGTCTTGAAGATGGTTTCCTAACTTGTGTAGAGGTTATTTTAGAACTCTGAGGAAGGGAAACCATAGAATGAGAGGAGTAAAGGAGTAGCCTCACTTAGACATAATGCTTGCTAAAGAAAAATACTAAGGGCAGTCATCTTAAAATGTCTTTTACTGAGTTTAGAATAGTATTGTTTTCTAAATTTAAAGTTTTAGGGTTTAAGCTGTACCACAGAGGAACTACATTTGCCTTGCACGTATGCAGCACACAGCAACAACCAGCTCTTACCAAATTGTTAATACAGTTTTTTCTTTTGTATTTGTAGAATGATTTTCAACAACAGGAGAAGATTTTTCAACAATCTAGACTTGTTCAGAACCAGAGACTGAGAACAATTAGACAAGTACATGAACAATTCTTAAAGGTATGTTTACATGATGTTACGTTCCTTAAAATAAAGTGCACATCTTTCCTTATAAGAATATAATTTCCATTTTTGAATTAATTGTTTCTAATTGATATGATAATTAGATATGTAGCATTCTAATTGTTTCATGGCAGTTATTAAAGACATAAGAGTTGGTAAGTTATGAATTATATATATATATATATATATATAATATATATACACACACACACACACACACACACACACACACACACACACACACACACACACACTTACTTGACATGCAGTATAGCCAGCCATGCTTCATGTTTAGTCATTGTTTTTTACTTAACTGAAAAGAGAAAGTCTATGTATCATTTCTATGGTCTTTGTCATCCCAGCATATATTAAATAGGAAAGACTTGAAATAAATCTTCTTAAAGATTTAAGGCAAAAGTTGCCCTAGATCTGGAGTTAAAAGTTTCAAGCTGCCTTGTGGGTGCTAGGAATCAAACTCAGGTCCTCTGGGAGAACAGCTGGTACTGACAACTGCCTAGTTATGTCTCCAGTCTCAGGAAGGAGCCAAATTAAGTTAAACCCTTTTTTGAAATTTAGTAGGGAACTATCTTCTGGTATATTAGATTTTAGAATGATTGCAGTGGCTAAAATAACTTTCTATATTAATTTATAATATTAACTCCGAACTTAATAGTTAAAGATTAAAAGTTGTTGCTTGAGAATTAAGCATATGCTGGTAAATTGAGGTATAAACAACAATTTTAAAATAAGTACTTTAAAGAACTTTAACTTCTACACAAGTTATTTTATGTGTTTCCAAAACCAGCTCTTGACAGTTTGCTCTACTGTTCCCTGAAAACAGTTTATCAGTTGGCACCAATAAAAGTATCTGCTAGCTCTACTGTTCCCTGAAAACAGTTTATCGGTTGGCACCAATAAAAGTATCTGCTAGATAATATCACCAGATATTACTAATAGTTAAGAACTTTAGTATAATTTTTAATTTTTCCATAGCCCAAGTTTTCACATTCAGTAACTATTAGAATTCTACCATTTTTATCCCAATAGTATTTCATTATTTTTTAACTCTTATTTCATAAATAGCTCATGCTATTTAATATTCTTATGATCCTTTGCTTGTACTATGAAAGCTGTTTTTTCTGTTCTTCAGTCAATGCTTCATAGCCTTGTCATATTATAATTTTAAAACGTGTCTTTTTCCCTATACATCTATTAACTTCCCATTTTCTGTTCTGAAGAAGCCCCATGACATGAATCGCTTTTGAGGTTACATTTATTCCAATTGTCCATTAATACACACACCTTTCTGCATAATCATTTTCTCTGTACCTGCTGTCTGAATATACTACTATTAACCTCACTTAAATATTTTTAACTCCTTTTCATTAATTCAAATTGGTTCCTTTGTCATGCAAACTGGAAACTTTTCTGTTTGTAGTTTATATTTATAAGAAGCTGCATTATAATTTCCAATATAAAGTTTTTGTGTTGTTTCAGTTTAAATTTTTATTTTCTCTGGAAAAGGGGAACAATTACATATTATCATCTTTTAGTTTCTCCGTAGTACTTAACATGGTATTTGTCACTCAGTTAGTGATTTATCTTACTGGAAAAATGATTAGAAAAGATTTAAAAGATTTATCCATTTTAAATGGATAGCACATGTGTACAGTATTAGTGCCAAAGAGACTAGGACAGATGGATGGATGGACAGTTGGAAGGTAACCTGGTTAATATAGTGAGATACTATCTTACCAAACAAAAATAGCAATTTTGCTATTAATTACTTGAAAAGGGATCTCATTTTGTAGATTATTTTCCTCTTTAGTAAATTCATGTCACATTATGTCACACTGACTTTTGATCTTAAGTAGATTGTAGCCTGATGTTTGAGAACATTACTAAAACTATTCACAATTATGATGTTTGCTAAGAAGAACCTGCCTTTCTTTATTTTTCATTTTCTTTACCTTAAGAAAAAGTGCATGAATGCACAGGTCAGCTTTCAAGTTCTCAGTCCTTCCTGCTGTGCTTGCAAACTTTGTGATCCTGTGCCCAACTCTCCCCTCTCCTCTCTCCATCTTGATCCTAATATTCCCCCAAACTATTTATTGAACAGAGAGTACCATTGGATCTTCTATAATTATATTTGACTGATGTCTGAGTTATTTTGAATCTCAACAGTAGGAATTTGGGTCTTATGTTGGAATTTTTTTTTTTTACTTGAAATAATGTGTATTACTTCAGTAATTGAAATTCACTCTTGAAATTTTATTTGAAAATTTTACAACTTGAGGTGAAAAGATAATGCCATAGAAATAAACCAGCCTTTTGTATTTTAGAATTTGGAAGACTTGGAGAAGAGGAATGATGTTCTGCTTACTGGGACACAAAGTGAACTTAAAGAGGAAATTAATAAGCTGGGGAGAAAAATTATGAGAGAATCTGTAAGTTGTATTTCAAACTGGAAAAATGAATTAATGAAAGCACTTCCTGATAGATCAGTACCACTAAAATTTAAAAAAAATATATAATCTTTTTCTCTCTCTCTTTCCCTTTCCCTCTCCGTCTCTCCCTGTCTCTTTTTGAATAGTAGCATCAGGAAATGACAAGTACTCATCAGTCTTTCCAGTCCACGCTCTTTTGATGGGAAGACTATTTGAAGAAGGAACTTAAACTGAAGCAATACAGTTCAAATGCCAGCTATGAGCCATGCTTTATGACAAGTATTAGTATAAATGATAAGATCTTTAGTCATTAGTTGTTTCCTTCATCCTTTATTTAGAATAAAATCCAGTTATGTTAATATCAACTGTTCCTGCATGTCAAAGATTTCTTTATGACACTGTTGAAGTTTCATCAATAAAAAATGATTGAAGTTTGAATATTGACTTTAGTGTATTTATCACTCCCAAAAGCACAAAGTTCAGGTATAGAAAGTTACATTGGTTTTATTTCTTTTATTTTTCTAGCAAGATATTAACATGTTTGCCATGATGGTGTCTAACACTGAACCAAAAAGAAACTTAGATAGAATCTCAGGTAGTCCTCAAACCTCAGCCTCCAAAGCACCTTAGATAACAGGTGGGAACCACTATGCCTGTAAAGATAACCCCTTCAGTTCATTTTATATACTTACTAAATTGCTTAGCCCATTCTAAGAAAATGTATTAAAGAGCTTGAGTTCATGTCTTGGCATTAAACAGTTAAGACATTGATTAAGCTTGATTAAGCTGACTATATATACTAGGGTTTGCTTTGTTTTTGTTTTTTGAGACAAGGTTCTGCTATGCAGCTTTGCTTGGCCTGCAACTTGCTACGTAGACCAGGCTAGCCTCAAACTCATATATTCCTGCTTCCCAAGTGCTAGGATTAAAGTCATGTACCAGCATGCCTTGCCTACATACTAGTTTTAGGACATTACAAATTTCATTTCCACGGGACATCAAAAGGTCATTGGGATTGGTCTGATGTTAAGTAGAATGTGTCCTTAGTAGTGATTTGAGTAATGAATATCATGAAAGCAGAGCATGGAGGTGCATGCCTTTACTCCCAGAACTTGGGAGTCAGCGCCATGCAGATCTATTGAATTTGAGGCCAGTTTGGTCTACCTAAAGCAATTTCCAGGACAGCCAGGGCTACAAAGTGAAACCCTGTCTCAAAATTTAAAGAAGGATATCATGAGTATAGCTACTTTTTATTGTTTAAAGGATGTTATATCTGTCTTCAAACATAAATTTCTAACTGATGCAAACAGATGCAGAGACCCACAGCCAAATATACAGAACTAGGAGAATCCTGTGGAAGAGGGGAAGGAAGGATTGTGGGAGCCAGAGGGTGAAGGTCACCACAAGAAAACCCACAGAATCAGCTAACCTGGGCTCGTTGGGGCTCATAGAAACTGAACTTTCAACTAGGGAGCCTACATGGACCTGACCTTGGCCCTCTGCACCTATGTTACTTTGATCATCTTATGGGACTCCTAACAGCGGGAGCAGGGGTTGTCTCTAGCTGTTGCCTGCCTTTGGAATCCTTTCTTCCTACTGGTTGCATTGTCTAGCATTAATAGGAGATGAGGTGCCTAGTCTTAGTGCAACTTGATACATACCATGGCTGCTGGATATCCATGAGAGGCCTGGCCTTTTCTGAAGAGAAACAGGAGTGGATTAGGGGAGGGGAGAGGGAGAGGCAGGAACTGAGAAGCAAGAGGGAGGGGAAACTGGTCTGGATCTAAAATAAAAAAATAAATTTCCTAGAATAAAATATCAAACACCTGAATATTAATGTTATTAAATATTTCCAAGTTTTGTTTTTATATTAATGATCAAATCTGAACAGTTTAATAACTTGTCTTTTAAAGTGTGCATTTTGAGCCAGGAGGCCCTGGTTCGTACCTTTAATCCCAGCAGTAGAGAGGCAGAGGGAAGTGGATCTCTGAGGCCAGCCCAGAATGCAGAGCAAGTTCTAGGACAAGATACCCTGTCTCTAAAAGACAAAAAGCAAAACAAATCATTTTTCCAGAGAAGTTTAACAAAAAATGTGGTTATAAATGTGAAACTTTAAACAAATTTTTGGACTTAGTAGGTTAAACACATTGTAGTTGACACTGCTCTCAAGCATTTGGAACAACAACTCCTTAAATTCTATTTTTCTCTTATATAATCTACCCTCATTTTACAGTGAATGTTCTCCAACTTAAAAAAAAAAAAAAAAGATGTGCATAAGTTGTCCTTTTCTAAACTTGTATAGCTTATATAGAAAGAAATTAGTCTTTCACCGTTAGTGCATAATTAGATTAAGAGAACAGTTTCATTCCTTTTTGTGTGTGTGGTTCTGGGATCCTTCTAATGTCTTGTCTTCCTCTTGTACTGGAGGGAATCTCTCAGGTCACCCATTACATAAAGGCCCGGTTCTTTTCATCACTAAGAATTGAGCAAGACACATGGTGGTACTAGTAGTTAAAGTCTAGACTTATTAGAAGTAAAATAAAAGCATCAACTCTGCTGCACAGAACAGGAATGGCCTGAAGAAGTGAATGTATGGTTCAAGAACCCCATTTGAGGTGTCCAGGTGCTTTTTATTGCAAAAGGGAAAAAGTAAAGGTTCTCTAGAAGGGTGGACCCTTGGCTGGCTGTTTTTGTGATTAATGTGCTTTGCTGGAAGGGTTTTGTTCAATCCTTAGGGCAGTCAAAGGGGTGCTTTCTTTTCGGTTATTGTAATCTTATGATTCATGGTCATGTGTAGCTGGCCCTATTTTCCTGCCTTATTTTCCATGGGGCTATATTTCCAACATGAAATAGGAATTTTAAATATTAATCAAGTTTCTAAGGAGTTGTTTATGTTTCAGGTCTTACCGAGAGTTCCAGAGACGAAATAAGTACTTCAGAGTGTTCTCTGTGCACTTAATTCACATATAGTAAAATATTGACTCTTAGGATAGTGTGAGAGCCCACCATTACCTTCTGTAGATGTCACAAGATGGCAGTCACCTGAGTACACGCTGTTAAGAAAAATCAAGGAGTCTCATGGGGTAGACCAGTGGGATTCTGGGAACAGTCCCCAGCTTGATTAAGCAACTTCCCTTCCTTCATAGTATTTGGATTTGCTCCAATTCTTGTCTGTAGATAGGAAGTAGCTACCTCTCTCACAAAGGGGATCATGGAAAATGACAGCATACCCCATATAGCAATGTTTTTGTTTCAAAAAAACACCACCAAGTAAACAACTAATAATATACAGAACAACTTCATTCCTAGAGACTGAACAGCAAATTAACCACAGGTAAACAGTATTGATGCTCAGACAACAGCTTTATTGAAGGTATTAATGTGCAGTCTGCCCCAACTACCAGGCACTGCCGAGAGTCTACAGGATAAACAACAACCCTGTGTGGATGGCTTTGGCATTCTAACATGGGAGGATGGGTTCTACTAGAAAAAAAAAATATTAAATTTAACAAACTGAGTAGGTAATGGAAAATGAAAAATGTCATGGAAAAAGTAAATACTGAACATACCAGAAGGGGACTCAGAATTGAAGGTATTTGTGACTTTATACACATTCACTTGCTGGCCTTCCTCTGCATGTTTTTCAAGGGACAAAACCAGGCTACTAGCATCATTCCTGACCTTGGACAAGACCAGAATTTAACCTGATATGCAGTGTTATTTCTTTGCTGTAGACAAAAAACCGTTTGGGGATGTCTTTGGGGATCAGGTACCTTCCTAAAGTGATTCCATACTTCCAACCAAATTACTAGGGCATTTCCAAGAAAAAAATGTATTTAACATGTATCTGGGCTTACTATTGCTGTTACTATTCCACAAACCAGGCCCTTCACTACCATACAAACACTGAAGAAGGGACACAGGATTTGGCTCCTACAGTTCTTGTACTGGGGTCATTGTAATTGCTCTCCAGAAATAGTTGGGTTGAATGGTCTGCACAGCAACCACATTGACAACATCATCTGCTTGCGGCACATATCCAGAAGGAAGTTGAAGAGAATCCAAGGTGAAGAAGATGGTGTCTTCCAACACCCCAGTTCTTCCATCTGTTTTGGTAACTCGGGCCTGTGATTTAAAAAAAAAATGGCAGCAATGAGTGTAGAAAATCATAATCCACGGTCATAGACTCTGCCCCTCTCTCTGGCCCTAAAGAGCAGACTCTTGCATCCCATCAGTGATTCCCACCCTGCTTTCCATGTTGGCTAGGTGTTATATAAACACCTCCCACTCCCACCCCCACCCCACCCCTACTTAGGTCCAACCTCACAACAATCAAAGCAGTCTCTGAGGATGAGCACCAGGTCTCCACTGAGAGAATTTTGTTCTAAATAATTATCCACAATGGGTGTGAACTTGTAGTTAAGGCAGATTGCTTGAGAAGAAAGGAGTGAGAAAGGAATGTGTTGTTAACCTTTTCCTCTACTTCCTCAGGTGCCTTAGAAGCGCATTCCTTCATTTTTCCAATGGTGCAAAACAAATGCCAGCCAAGTCATTTTCAGTTTTTACTACCCATATCATACCCACATGCTAGTGAGTTCAAGTGATACTCCACCCATTTTTCTTAACAATTCCAAGAAACCTGATCATGTTTTTTTTCTGCTTTTAGAACATTCTAATGCCTCCCAGATAAACTATACAAAGTTCAATTTTATTATATACTACATTAACCTCATCATTTCCTTTCAGAATTGCAATATTTTTTAGTCACTTTACATCATGATCACAGCCCCCTCACTCCTCTCCTCCTTGGCTCACGCTTCCAAATCTCTCCCCCATTCTCCCCCCTTGACTATCACCCCACCCTGGGACATCCAATAGCAGCAGGACCAGGGACATCCAGTAGCAGCAGTGCCAGGCACATCCTTTCCCACTGAGGCCTGACCAGACAGTCCAGGTAGGGGGAAAGGGGATCCAATAGCAAGGAACAGAGAAGACAGTCCCTGCTCCACTTGTAAGGGGACCCACATGAATATCAAGCTGCACATCTGCTACAAATGTGTGGGGGTCTAGGTCCAGCCCATACGTGCTCTTTGGTTGGTGGTTCAGACTCTGTGAGACCCCATGGGCCCATTTTAGTTTCTTCTTGTGGTGTCTTTGACCTCTCCAACTTTCCAACTTCCTCACTCTTCCACCACACTCCCCTGGTTGTGCCTGATGTTTGGTGGTGGGCCTCTGCATATGCCTCCATCCACTTATATTGCAAAACATTTATTTTTGGTTTCCTAACACTTGTAATATAACCCTGATCAGCAAAAAAAAAAAAAAATCACTAAATGAAAGATAAGCAGAGACAAAGGACAAGTGCAGCACACAAAAACTACTTATCTACATGACAATGATTCAGAGGCTTCACCAAGGTGGCCCTCCTGCTCTGTGTGCCTTGCTCATCAGAAAACTCAATTTCCACCAGGTCACCTTTATAAGGTTGAAAATCTGTAACAGTCATGGAAAAAACTCAAGTTAGAAGAGGCAATGTGACATTTTACCACTTTCTGGAATGTTAGCCCTGACACGGTTTCTGTCACACATAAAGTACATTTAGAACCCTAGGGTTGGAGAGATGGCTCAGGGAGTTTCATTGCTATTGCAAAGAACTCAGGTTCACCTCCCAGTGTTGCCAACCACCTCTAGCTTATCTGTGAGCCCTCTGATCTCTGAGGGTACCCGTATACATGTGGCATATGTTTGCACAAAAGCATACATACACATAAATAGAGGCACTGTTTTGTAAAGATGAGGGCTGGAGAGCTGGTTCTTCAACTAAAGGTACTTGCTGTTCTTACAGCTCATCTGGGTTCAGAGTTTCTGCACCCACATGGAGGCTACAGATTCCTATAACTTCCAGCTCCAGGGTCTCTGTAGGCCCTGAGTAGTGCCATACACATACATGCAGGAAACCACTCTCACATACACAGAACATTTAAAAAAGATAAAAGTAAAAAAAAAGTATCTGGAACAGTCTGAGGCAGTAAAACAACCTGCGCAATGAGCAGAAAGGAAGTAACATATTCATTACTCAGTATAGGGCAAAGAATGATGATTTTTGTTTCTTCTTTCCACTCTGAGTTTCTCATTGAAGAAATTATTGAGGCTGTAGCTTAGTTATTAGCATGGGCAAGAACCAGGATTCGATTTTTGAACAACACAAAGATAATAAAAGCAGTAATGAAGAACTGTTTGCCATTTTCACGAGGTTTCATAGTATTCATTTAATAGCATTCTTCTGACAATTCTAGATGTGACTGGCTGAGGCCTTTAAGACTGGTTCCTAGTGCTGGGGATCAACAACCTCTTCTTTATTAGCCACTGTCTTTCCTTACCCTAGAACAGCCTGCTACTATGACTAAGCCTATTTCACAGAAGTAAGCCTCTCCGCCTATGCCTTGGGTCCTATCCTCTATTTATAGCTCAGGGACCTGACTCCATCATTTCTTCCTGCTCTCTTCAGCACCTTTAGTCATATCCTTTGCACTACAAACATGTCCAAGTCCCTTCCACTCTGAGAAGACTATTCTAGCATCCTTCCTGTTGTTGACAACTTCCTGTTGGCATAGTGACAGGCTAATAAACTGTCTTTGGAACTTAACAATCACGGGGACCCTTTCCTCTGAAAACAGAATTTCTGAGGGAAAATGTCAAAAATGTCCTAGACACCACCAAGCAGTCGTCGTTGGAGAGTTCCTAAGATAACAACCAATATCAAGTTGAAGTTTTGACATCCAAGAAAACTAAAACTAGAATGCAGTTTTGTGTAGGTGGGACAATGTCACTCTTTTTGTCCAAGTTAAATGGCACCTGACTAAGCTACAGCTACAGGAAGTCCCTGTTTCAAGGTGGGGGAGCAGGGTGTTATAATAAAGAAAATCAAGTTTACATTTCATTAGGTTTATATTTTATGAGATTTACATTTCATTATGCATAAAAGTGTCATTTTTCATTTTGTCTTGGTTCTCCAATTTGGTGCTTTTAAGGCACAAAGTGGCTGGGTCTAAAGTCCAGCTTGCACAATACACAGCCCCGTCAGCCTTCTCTGATTCTCCCTAGCACTGCTTTTGCCCAGTGTTCTTTCCATCAGCCTAGTTTAATGGATTCACATGTCTGTCTCTCCTGATGATACTATGAACTCCTAATAAGCAAGGTTTAATGAAGTCTTCTATATTTTGTCCTCTGCCTTCAATATCTAGTACTCTCTTTAAAAAAATTAAAGTCCAACAGACTCTTTAGATGAACATGTCGTTGCTTTAGATATAAGACAATACAATTTTATATCAGATAAATACAAATAGAATTCAACACTGAGTACACATATACATGACTTTTCAGGCTATTTCCAGGCTTACTTTAAAGCATTTGAAGTATTATAAAATAGTATCTTTTCATTTGTGTAATGCTGTTAGAATAGAAATTCAATACCTATATAAAATAAAAAGTTGTACAAATATTAGTTGTGCCCAAACAAATGAAGATGTAACAAATGATAGCATGAGACTTTTGTGTCTCTTGCTACAAACTATTTTCAAACTCCAGTGATCCACTTCACAATATTGAAGCAAAGATAAAAAGTACAGAGTACAGGACTGGGAATGTAGCTCAGTGATTGAGCCCTTGCCTAGCAAGCACAAGCCTGAGTCTGACCCATGCGAAGATCCAAGTATATTGCACTAGTAATTTTGTAATACGAAAACCCTCTCATCAAATAAACATGTTCCAAATTTGACCCTGAAGATGAAGCCTACACCCAATTGTATTATGTCAAATGGGTGAATCATAATTTTACATTTAAAAATGTGAGTTGTACCTTTACAAGCAATGTCTAGAGAGAAGGTCAATTCGTGATCACTGCTGCCAGCCTCACCCACTAGAGAGGTGATACAGCCCAGAAAAAACTCTTATGGGAGTTTTCTGATGGTTCTTCACCATGGTCATCGAAGAAAGCATCCACCTGGATATCAAACAAACTAACTTAAAAATGTTTTTTCAAACAAGCCAAAGCTAAAAATAAAAATAAAAAAATTCTTAACCCCCCCCAAAGTCATTGTTCAAGCAATAGTTCCAATAATAATCATAGACAACTGACACATAAATTGGCATGCACTAATGAAATATGCTTGGGCTTCATATCATTTACTGTGGTTTTAGAGTAAATTAGGAGACAGGGGGTTTTGCCATATACATTGACTATAACTGATAAGCCAGCATCAACACTCTATAAAATCCATAGTTTTACAGCAGGGCTCAGGCTTTGTGTTATACAATCATAAATTTTAAAAATTTCTTCTAAAGACATTATTTGCATGTCTGCCAGACTTAATACACTGTTAGTATTTATGCAAAAAAAAGATATATAGCTTCTACTTATCAGTAATTAAACATCAAAAGGGAGTAAAAGATAATTCAAAGTAAGTCATGGTATGTGATAAAAAAAATTTAAAAATTGGTCCTTGGAGTTCTAAAGCAAAAGAGAATTAAGATGAAGAATATTAAGAGTACAGAAAAGATTTTCAGGAAGTGATTTTGACCTGCGCTGTGAAAGAAAGAAAAGATTATCTGGTAAGCTGAGCTGGAATCTATGTTTGTCTCTATGTGTGTTTTGTATATCTACATGTGTATGTGTGTGAGGGTCACTGAACTAGGAAAGTGATCATGACACAGGAGGAAGAGTGCTTAAGAGAACAGGGAAAACCAGGGTACTAGAATTCATGTGACATAAAAGCAGAAAGGGGGAGGGGAGGAAGGTAAGGGGACACAGTGAACAATAGGGAGGCAGTGGGAACAGGGGAAATAGGGCCAAGAGGAATGGTACGTAGGCATGAAAATGGCATACTGAAACCCATTACTTTGTATTCAAACTTTAAAATGCACGTTAGATTTTATGTATGAGTGTTTTGTCTGCAAGTATGTATATGTGCCATTGTTGCTAGAATGTCTTCCCATGGAGAGAGGTGAACAACATCTATCTTCCCTTTCTCCTAGGATCCCAGTGACAGACAGAGACAGGATTCCACCGGAGTTCGCCCTCTGGAAGCAATGAGTTTCTTAGGCTTCCTTCCAAAGCATAGGTGAGGGGTTACTTATGGGGCTGTGGGCACTCCTTCCCCAGCCAGCCACATCTGGAAAGCCATACCTAGCAGAGAAGAGTGTTTCCTGTGTCTGCCAGACAAAACTATCTCCCCACCCCAAAACAGTCTTCCCTGGCCTACATAGTGACTCTAGCCTCTTCTCCAGGACATATGCAGAGTTGACTGTAGAGAGCAGTTAGATATTTAGGTGGAAGCAGGAGGGTGACTGAACAGGTAACAAGCCCAACTGGAATGATCTTTTGAAAGGGGGCAAAGCTAAATGTGCCAAATACCAGTTGCTTGACTTGACATGAACCTGCCCGGTGCCTTCAGAGATTAAAAGAAGAGACCTAAAGAAGTTACCAGATCCCCTGGATCTGGAGTTACAGATGGTTATGAGAAACCATGTCGGGGCTGAGGATCGAACCTTGGTCCTCTGCAAAACCAGCAAGCGTTTCTTAACTGCTGAGCCATTTTCCAGTACCCAAGCTAATTTAAGAAGACTCAACAACAACAACAGTAATAAAAACTAAAAATCAGGAAAAGGGAGAAAAGGAGAAATTGGGGTTAGAGTTGGGCAGAGGGCTAGGGAGACAGCAAGGAAACAAAAGAAAGGTAACTAATCTAATGCTAAGGTAGAGTAGAGCACCACCAGTGATAACACATGCCTTTAATCCCAGCACTTGGGAGGCAGAGGCAGGTGGATTTCTGAGTTCGAGGCCAGCCTGGTCTACAGAGTGAGTTCCAGGACAGCCAGGGCTACACAGAGAAACCCTGTCTCGAAAAACCAAAAAAAAAAAAAAAAAAAAAAAAGAAATCTAATGGCCATATGCCACCTTAAATATGATCAGTCTCATCTGATCCTGGAAGCTAACCAGAGTTAGGTCTAGTTCACTCTGGGATGAAAGAAAATAACCAAGAGCTGTAGGGTCTAAAAATCACAGTTAATTTAGAACTTTATCTAAAATATACAAATAAAGCATCTACATTTTTATTTCTTAGAATTATAGTCATCTTTATCTTATGTTTTGTTTTTCTCATTACAAAAATAACACATGTTCAGCTTATAAAATGTAAAAAAGACAGAAAACCAAGAAAATCACATATAATTCAGAAATCCATTCCTTAGTCAATAACCACTGGCCATGTACTCAAGAAGTGACCAAGATAACAACAACTTGACCTGATCTTACCCTGACTACATTTTGTATTTGCTCAGGCAATTTTCATCCCTAATTCCATGAACAGTCACATCTGCCTTAGCCACACATTGGAGCCTTTTTAGTGCCCTGACCATGGCCTAGATGTATAATCTAAGTACCTATTGAACACATAACCAAAACTAATCTAATGGTTTTCTCCTGACCTATATCTGACAATGTCATTGCAGTTTTTTGCCTTTATAAACTCTGTACCTCTGAACTTCGGTGCCAAGAGTTCAGTGTAGCAATAACCTGCTCTCCATTGTCAGCTAATAAAGGACTCACATTTGGTTTTATATGGTAGTAGTCTGTAACTTCCTTCCCTGGACTTGTTCCAGATAATTTACCTATACACCCTTTTAAAGGAAAGTGTAATACCACACATGTATAATAAATACATAAAAATGGGCACAAATAAACCAGTTTATTTAACTTTTTAAAGGATATCATGGCATCCTATGAACAGGAAGTGCCGTTAATTTAGGGGCACCATTCCACAGTTGGGCATACAACTTATAATCTAATACACTACCTAGTTTTCTAATATATACATGTTGGATCAGGAGCAGAATTTCATGCTCAAAAGTTTCCAGTGAGAGTTCCCACAGCTGCTGGCCTATGGTATGAGCCCAGAGGCCCTGGGCTCCAGTGTTCCTTGCCTCAGCTTAGGCCCTACTCTAATATCTGCTGTGGCTCCTGAAGCCTGCAGAGCCCCTGGGTGCCCTGATGGGAGCAATGCCCTGCTGAAGGGAAGAGTTAAAAGAAACAGTCCTGTCGGGAGGCCTCCAAGGAGGCTGTTGCTGAGGCTGGTAAAGACAGCCAGGCAGGGCCAGCAGTTCAGAATCTCAAGGAAGCCTGTGCGACCTGGGGCAGTGGCAGAGCAGCCTTTGTTAGCTTGTAAACCTGGCGGCCTTGCTCTTCTTACCAGGTTCTCAGAAAGAAGAAAAGGACACCATTGCACAGACTCAACATTGTCCTACTTTTTTTCACTCATCCCTGCCCCCTCTGACTCCTAGCCTTAGGCTTCACCCAGAGCTGAAGCTGTTGTCTCCATCCAAGGACAACTGTCTTTGCTGCAGATTGGCCAGAATGCACCCGGCTGGGCTTGTCCTGCCTCTGTGAAGATTTCCCTTGGGGCATGGAGTAAATTGAGGCTGCTTGCCTGAAGTTGTCTCTGAACTGACTTGGTCTGTGGGACATTCTGTTGTTTGGACTGTTTTGAGAGCTTCATCAGTTTTCTTGTTTATCTATTTTTAATTTATTTACTTATTCTTCTCTTATAAGATACATTCCTATCACAGCATCCCAGTCTCCCTCACCCTGCCCCTTTGTGTTTTAGTCTTATTATAAATGACTTTGTTTGTTTGTTTGTTTGTTTTTCTGACGCACGGTCTCTCTGTGTAGCCCTGGCTGTCCTGGAACTCTCTCTGTAGTCCAGGCTGGTCTCCCACTCACAGAGATCCTCCTGCTTCTGCTTCCCAAGTGTAAATGACTCTTAATTGCTCTGAATTGCAAGGCCCATTTCACAAGTTGTCACCGATACTGGGACACTTTTGGGTGACAGAGCTGCCTTTGAGTCACCTGTGATCCTATGACTAATCTGCCTGTATGACTCCAATAAGCCCATACATATCCAAGTTAGACTCTGCTAGAGTCATTTCTTTGGTCCATCTCTGGTGTTCTATCTGGAATGAGTAGACTTTTGTTCCTACATCCCTAGGAAAAGTAAGGGTGACTTGATCCATGGTTTTTACTGTGACTGTCTAGAAGGAGGAAGTGTTGCTTTACCCTACTCTTGTAAAATGCCTGTCTTGGAGGAAGCCGTAGCTGGGAGATGTTCATGCCTGTACTTGCAGAACTCAGAGGTCCACATTGGGATCTTCTGCAATTGGTCTCCATCTTACCTTTGAGATAGGCTCTCTCACCAAACCAGAATATCATAAACTGGCTAGACTGGCTGGCCTGCAAGCCTCAGGAACTCTCCTGTCTCTGCTTCTCCCAGCACTGCGATTAAAGGTCAGGCTGCAAGTGGGTGCTGGCCCAGGCCATTGTGCTTACCCAGCAAGCACTTCCCGCTTCCGGGCTGAGTCACTTCCTGAACCTCCTTACTCTCTTGAAAGTTGATGGCACTTTAGCAAGCAGGCATCTAAACAATGAATGGCTACAGGCAATAAACCATTGCAAAGGAGTAACTGAAATTGTGGTGATCCTGATTTATGGGATTTATTAATTAAATTTGGTTTGGGGGAAGGAAATGAATGAGAATTTCATGCGTTATGAATTCATTTGTGTGTTTTTAATTTGGAAGACCTTAGATGCGCCATTATTATTTAATCTCCATCTCCAGCTGCTAAAACCAATTTCATGATTATTTATTCACTCAGTTTTATCCACAAATCAAGTACCAGGCTCACTCTGTCTAGCACCACTGAGTAGCTATGTGGATGATCCATGCGCCCTCTGACCTCAGTGCTCTGTCCTCACACTAAAAACAGCCACACTACATGCGGAACCTAACTGGTTTTTCCTCCTCCTCCATTTCCTCCTCCTCTTCTTATTCTTCCTCCTCCTCCCTCTCTCTTTCCCTCTCCCTCTCCCTCTGTGTTCAAGCTCATGGTATGAGGGTTTCGAGACAGGGTTTCTTCGTGTAGCCTTGGCTGTCCTGGAACTAGCTCTGTAAACCAGGCTTGCCTCAAACTCAAAGAGATCTGCCTACCTCCGCATCTCCAGGGCCAGGCTTAATGGCATGTGCCACCACTATCTGGCTAGCTTTTACATCTTAATTAAAAATCTCAGAGAGTGACAATACTTCCACTCTTGCCAACCCTGAGAACTAAGGAGTCTCACATTCTGCTCCTGCTGGTGTCAATAGTAATTAATAATAATAACCTTCATTTGCAAGTATCAATCAAAATGATAAGTATCTGAACTGGGGTGCTGATTCAGATTCTGTAAATATAAAAAAGTTTTAAAGTGGAAAACTCCATAGAAAGTAAATTATACTTCAATAAAGTTATTTTAAAAAAATAATTAAGGTATATGTCTCTCATCTAGTTAATTAACAAATAACACAGACCTATTATTTGCATTATAAAAGGAAGTTATAGGATAATATAAACTCTAATAATTAGTGTTAAATACTGAAGAATAGATCACGTATTTGCACTTTTCTAAATACATACTACTGCAAACTAGAACAGTTGACCCAAGAAATCCCCTAAATTAGACTTCAGCTTCCATCCACTCCAATATGTCTATTTAAGAGGGACTGAAAACTAGAAGCTGCAGTGAAGGAACTCAGAAACAGAGAGAGTATCCAGCATATACAAGTCTTACAGTGGCGGCGTTCAGTCCACCAGCGCTTTGTTCTTCCACAGCTGCAGGAAGTTTTTGTTCACTTTCAGAGGGTTGTTGCCAGTCACGACTTCAACACTGAAGTGGGTGTGCTCAGTCATCCAGTTAGAGTTACTACAGGACCCTGTCACAACTCGTTCTTTGTTTTGTAATGTGGTACCATCTAAAAGATAAGTAAGACAAATTTATCAAATAAATTATTGTCAGATGCAAACACACGCTACAAATAAACCCTATCAGAGAACTGTGGTAAGTAATTATCTAAGTCCAGAAATAAAGTAACTTTGATTTGAGATAGGAATTAGGTTGGTGAGCAATGATGAAGCATGCAGGACTCTGGTGGGAGAATGACAAGGTTTAAATCGGTGGTGTGTGTGGTGTGTGTGTGTGTGTGTGTGTGTGTGTATGTTTGGTCTTTTGTTTTGTTCAATCTGGGTGTGTCAGGGTATGAGTTCTGCTGAGCCACAAACTAGCTTTTGCATTCTCTTTGCCGTCTGCCCAATTTACTTGGCTCTAGCACAGATAAGGTAATGCTGGAGCTTCTTTTGTTAGAACAGAGATAACCATTCACCCCAGCCACATTTTACAACGTTTACTGGCCTCTCACTAACAAACCTTCAAAACAACCCATTGTACAGGCAATCAGTGGCAGACTCCAGGGCATGTGTTTAGGAATACAAAGTGAGTGAGTAAACTTTGATTCCTATCTCCTTACTGTCATAGATATAGAATTAATTTGTTTGGCTTCTGATATAGGTTAGTCTTAAAGATCATCTATAAAACTAACTTATCAAAAAGTTTGGTCCCCAATGTAGGAGTGTTCAGAAGTGAATTTAATCCCATGATCCTGCAAAATGGGTAGGAGAACTGATTCCTGAGCTGTGCTGCTGCACAGCTGTACACACACACATGCATCAAAACAAATAGATAATTCTTAAAAGAAAGTAATTAAGAGAAACTCCTACTGTAAATACGGAAGGGAATCTTCCTCTAACCTATGGTTAACTAAAACAAGTGAATTGATGAAAACCTGGCTTAACTGGGAGACCTGGTCTTAATTCTTTTAAGTATGTAGATAAGTGGAAAAATGGGCACAGACACCTCCCCTCTCCCACCCCCACCCTCTACGCTTTCTCTGATTTCCTACCTCTGACTTCTTTGTTTAAAAATATCTTGTTATTCGTTAAGAATTTCCTACAACAACTTTTATCCAACCTACCTACCTGTTTCAGTTCCTCCCAGATCTACCCCACCTCCTAGTTCCCCAACTCACTGGTCTCTCCCAGTTTCTCTTTTAGCCCATCGAGTCCGATTTGTGTTGCCCAAATACTTTTGGGTCTAGAGCCTGCCCTGGAGGGTGGTCACCTAGCAGTGATCACATCCTTAAAGAAACTGGTTCTCCCTTTCATAGCAGTAGCTCCTCACCCCTCACTCCCCTTGCTTTCTTTGCCTTTTGCCATACTTTCTTCTTTTTACTTTAAAGATTTTTTTTAAAGAAAAATTGTGGGTGTGTACGCGCGCACACCGGCATGCATGTGTAGTACACACACACACACACACACATGTTGTGCACTCTTGTTGCTCCTGAGTGTATGTATGTGAACCACGTGCCCTCAAGAGGGCAGAAGAATACTTCTGAGACCCAAGAACTAGTTATTGGGCAGTTGTGAGCAACAATTCGGCATTGGGAACTGAACCCCGGTCATCTAAGAACAATAAGTGCTCTAAACTGCTGAGTTATCTCTGTAGCCCCCATTATTTTAAAGCCTTTGTCACTCCTTTGGAAGGGGAGTTCCGGAGTGAGTCCGTGCAAGACTATCCAGCAGGTGGCATACCAGGGTGCGGGGCAAGGAACTGGCGATGCCCTGCTCTGGAGATAAAATGGCGCTGCTCTGGTACGGGTTTTCTAAGTTCCTCGGACTCTGGACTAGAGATAGAAGACACCTAAGAGAACGTCTCTTTGGACAAAGAATTAGTGCAGTACCTTCCAAGAGCCTCTGCTGCTCTTCTCTCGCCTCCTTTGGGTCCGCTTTCCTTTGAAAGAAGGCACGAAGTCTGGAAATTAGCCGGTGCATAGTTCGTTGTCTGAGCAAGCTTGGGCACCAGGTGGTATGAGGAATAAGGCTTCCTTCTATCTAGTTCTCTGTCTTCCAGGAGAGCCCTAATCACAGCAGCTCTCACAGACGCAATTCGACTTCCGTTCTCTGTACAGCCTCTCTAGACTAAGACTCCCACGGGGGAGTGGGGGCAGAACTGGCACGTGGAGTGCCAGGGTATCTGCTCAACCAGCCAATAGGAGAACAGTTTACTCAAGGAAAGCTACTGACCTATGGCAAACAGGGAAGATGAACTTTACATGCTTGCCCCATCACGTAGCGCTGAAATCCAGTACTCAATCTAAAATGGCCTCCACCCATACACTTTTATAGGTTCGGGTTTTTATTGTTGTTGTCATTGTTTCGTTGGTAAGGTTTTTTTTCTGTGTTTTTGAGACAGGATTTTATTCTAACCTAGGTTGCCTCAAACTCACGACAATCTCCTGTCTCAGTTTCCTGAGTGCTGGGATTATAGGCACGAGTTATATCACATCCTACTGGACCGTTTCTACTAGAGGAAAAACACAGGAAACAGACATCGCTGTGTGTTTACAGCAAGAGATTATTGCTTTAAAATCTTAAAAAACAAGCCATGGTTTCCTGACTAGAACTCCAGAAGCTCTGGAAACAACAGCAAGAACGAGGAAATCAGTAGATGACTGGGTTAACAAAAGCTAATATGTGCCTCTCTCCCTGCAGCCAAGCAATGTGCTGAAAGGGTGGGCCCAGCCTCTGTTGTCAGGAGCAAGTAGGAAGTCAAAAAGGTGGACAATAGTCTTTTAGAGACGACTTTTAAAAGTAACAAAAAAGGAACAAAAAAGAAAGAAAAAAAAACTCTAAGAACTGGCATTGGACAGGACATGCAGCTCAAAAGAGATCTTATCTGCTTTGTCAGATGTCCCTGCTACAACAGCTACAATGACAAAAGGCTCTCTTCCATAAGTGGCCAAAATCAAACAACCCATGCCTCTTGTGAATAACCAGACCACCAAATGGCTACCCAGCTGCTCAAGCTCACCACAAGTACATGGACTTGTGGAAGCTGGTCTACAGGAGGACATGGACCAGCACTCTCTTAACACAGATTAAATTTGTCTTTCCAAAGGCGAGTTCCAGGACAGCCCGGGCTACACAGAGAAACCCTGTCTCAAAAACAAAACAAAACAAAACAAAACAAAAAAACAAACAAACAAAACAAACAAACAAACAAAACAAAACAAAACAAAACAAAAAAAAGCAAAGGTGCTCTGGTTAAGCTGGTAGAAGTTCTGAGAACCGATGACAAGTAATGCAGGGAAATCTGCCATCCTGGGTCCCAAGTCTGTGGCTCGCAGTGCTAAGCTGCAGAGACTAAGGCTAAGGAACTTACCGCTAAATAGACTTAAGTGTACATTGCTGATTTTGTTGTGTGTGTATACATAATGTGGATGTGTTCAAGACGGGGTTTCTCTGTGTAGCCCTGGCTGGTCTAGAACTCAAACTGTAGACTAGAATGGCCTTGAACTCAGAGATCTAACTGCCTCTGCCTCCTGAGTACTGGACTCAAGTCCTGCACCACCCCTGCCTGGCCTGATTTCCTGTACATAAGTATAATTTTAAAAAAAAATTATTCCAAAAATGATATGTGTGTCTAACAATGGAATATTAGCCATAAAAATTAATAAAACATGAGGCAGCGGTGGTGCATGCCATTAATCCTAGCACTTGGAGGCAGAGGCAGGTAGATCTCTGAGTTAAAGGCCAGCCTGGTCTACAGAGTGAGTTCCAGGACAGCCTGGGCTACATAGAGAAACCCTATCACAAGAAACAAAACAAAACAAAAAAATAAAAACGGAGGAGGAAGAAGAATAAAATCTAAACTACAGTAAAGTGCTGTATCATATCTACTTAAATGTTCAATTTTTAAAAAAAAACAGGCATTCTCGAGTGTTGGAAAGGGTTATAAAACAGTTATAATGCTCATTCACATTGTTAAATGGCAAAGCAACTAAACAACATCTCCCCTGGGCTGGGCTGTTCCTCAGAAAGCTAGAAGCAGAATGACTGCATGCCCCGTGATTTCACTGCTAGACATTTTTCCCAAAGAGAAATGAGACTATATGACCACGTACTCATACATTTACAAACAAACTGAACTTTGAACATTTTGTTCTACGTGAAAGAAGTCAGTCACAAATACCCAATACTAAATCAAGCATGATGGAACATTCCTGTTGTCCCAGTACTCAAGAGGTAGAGACAGACAGATTGCTGATAAAAGATTGCTGAGAGCCTCAGCTAGCCTGCAATGTATGACGTAGTACACAGAGAGGGAGGGAGAGACAGAGAGACAGATGTTTTTTCTTCTTTTCTTTCATAGTAACTTACTTGCTTACTTTTCTCTCTCTCTCTCTCTCTCATCCCTTCCTTTCTTTCTTTCTTTCTTTCTTTCTTTTTCTTTCTTTCTTTCTTTCTTTCTTTCTTTCTTTCTTTCTTTCTTTCTTTCTTTCTTTCGAGGATCTCAGTCTGTAGGCTGGATATGGCAATCCTCCCTCATCACCCTCCCAGTACTGGGATGACAGAAGTAAGCTACCACATCTAGTTTCTATGGTTTAAAAAGATGAACTTTGCACTATGAGAATCACATGGTGTCTCAGTCACTGTTCTATTACTGTGAAGAGACACCATGACCAAGACATCTCTTAGAAAAGAGATCACTTAATAGGGGCTGGCTTACAGTTTCAGAGGTTTAGTCCATTATTATTATGGCGGGGAGCGTGGCAGCAGGAGGACATGGATTCCTGGAGAAGTTGTTGAGAGAGTGGCCTCTCAAATGTGCATGCACATGCACACAATCATAGAATTAAAAGTATCTAAGGAAACCTTAAAATAACAAAATAAACTGTTACTTTTCAGCATAAGGCCTATATTGAGAGCAATCATTCTAGCATCAACTGCTCAGGAACCTCAGGACAGTACGTTACACATTTCAATATATGATTGGAGCATCCTTTCCAGTTTCAGAATTTGGTGGCTCCATGTTCACGTTCTAAAGTCCATTGTCAATATAAAGTTATATATAGGCTTTTGTAAGACATGTTTTACAGGAAGTACACCAAAATCCACAAATAAGCAAACTGAACTGAGGCTGGTACTGAAGGGGAGAATCAATGGGTAAAAGGTGTTTGCCAGCAAGCCTGGAGGCCTGATTTTCATCCCTGAGCCCACACAGTGGAAGGAGAGAAGCAACTCCTCCAAAGTGTCTTTTTACCTCCACATGTGTGTGACTATTCACATGAGCACACGTGTGTGCGTGTATATATGTGCTTCCACACACATGTGCTCATATGGACATTCACACACACACACACACACAGAGAGAGAGAGAAAGAGAGAGAGAGAGAGAGAAATAAATGAATGAATGAATGAGTAATAATTCAAAGATAATCATGTTCCACCTGAGCTCTTAGCATGTATGCTTCCAGTTGCTGCCGGAAGTTCCAGTGCCACACGCTGGGGCTCATGCTGGCACATGGGCCTAACAGTACTATAGCTGCCAGCATCACACACAGCGTCACAGGGAGCTTTAGTGGGGTTCTGCTAGGAGTTGTCTTTTGACAGCAAGGATGTAAAGGCAATCAGGGCATCAGGAGCTTCTCAATCTTAAATTTACTTGTTTTTAAAATTTACATTTATTTATTTATCTATCTATCTATCTATCTATCTATCTATCTATCTATCTATTTAATGTCCGTGAACATATACATGTGTATGTAGAGTGCCTATGGAGGTCAGAGGATGATGTCACCTGCAGAGTTGATTTTCTCCTTCTATCATGAGGGTCCTGGGATTGAAGTCAGCTCTTTAGGCTTGACAGTAAGTAATAATTTTACAGTTTTGGCATTTGGGCTACAAACAAAAGAATCTCTGAGAAAGGAAATGAAAAAAAAAAAAAAACTCCAAATTCCTTCAAACAGCCAAACCATCTAATCACTTCTTTCATTTTTATTTTTCAGACAGAGTCTGTTCAGACTACCTTGGCCTGGAATTCACAGAGGTCTGCCTGCCTCGGGCTCCTGACTACTGAGATTAAAGGTGTGTTCCCAACATGTCCTGCTGTACAATAGTTTCTAAAATAGAGCAGATTTTAACAGTATGTTCCCTTATGATTTCATTGTTAGTGGATTAAGAAAAGGCTTATAATAACAAAAATGTTTTAGAAATACAAATTAGTGTTTGTAGTGTCTGAGAAGTGAAAATAAGATACGAACAGCAAGAGGGCTGATCGCATGCTGGTTGAGGCCTTTGTTTTCAATGTTCGCTGCTTTGGGTTTATTTGATTAGAGTGACTCTTGCAAGATGAACTATAAGGTATTATTTCACAGAACAAAGTATGATGCTTTACAGTTATCATGGTTTTCATATTGGCGACAAAGCATGTGTGTTTGCTGTCGGTTGCTGCAGCCCTGCAGATACAGCTTACCTTGCTTTCCCTTGAACCTGATGCCGTAGGGCAAACTGAATTTTACTAAACATCAACTGCCAAGTTGTTGGCCTTCTTTTATTTTAACAGATTTTGTTTAGGACAGGGTAGGAAAACCTGGGGACAGTGGGGTTAAAAAATTCATAGGAACACAAGAGGGCTGGGATTTTTGGCTCTTTTCTTTGAAGTGGAACATTTAAAAAAATATTTGATATTTTATGCTAGTTGAGGTGAGTTTTTAAAAAAGGTTTATTTATTGTATCATAGTTTCCCTTATATAATAACTACCAGTTATATCCATGTTTGTTTTTATTTTTTATTCATTTGACATCCTGATCACAGCCCCCTTCCTCCTCTTTCCTACCCCTTCCCACCCTTATAAATCCCTCCTCCCAGTGCCCCCTCCCCATCTCTGAGGAGAAGGGGGCCCCCTTGGGTACCACCACACCCTGGGACATCAAGTCCCAGTAGGACTAAGCACGACCTCTTCACTGAGGCCCAACCAGGTAGCCCAGGTTGGGGATCCAATGGCAGGGAACAGAGTCAGAGATAGCACCTACTCTACTTGTTAGGGGACCCACATGAAGACCAAGCTGCACATCTGCTCTAAATATGTAGGGGGTCTTGTTTGTTTTCTAATGACTGAATACTATTCTATGGTGTATGTGGACCACATTTTGTTTCTCAATTTGTCAGATGATAAACATTTTGTTTTTTTTGTTTGTTTGTTTGTTTGTTTTTTACTTCTTGGTTAATTGTTTCCCGTGTTGTGCTAACTAAATATTTTAAATTAATAAATTTTGAAGTGAGCTTTTAATCTATTGTGACAATATCTGTCTTCTAATTAATCTATTTAGAACACTTAAATTTAAAAGAATGCTGGGCATGGTGGTGAATGTCTTTTATCCCAGCACTCAGGAGGCAGAGGCAATGTGGATTTTTCTGTGTGTGAGACCAGTGTAGTCTATATAGAGAATTACTTGGCAGCCAGGACCACATAGTGAGTCCCTGTCTCAAGAACAAAATTAAAATGAATACTAATAGAATTTGAGTAAGACATGTTAACATATTTTTGTCTCTTAATTCTGTTTATTTTCCTGTTCCTATTTTTTCCCATCTTGTAGGTTGCATGAAAACTTTTAAAATTTCATTGTGATTTATCTGTACTACTATAGAATACACTTAATTAATACATTATAGAATGCAGTCAATTACACTATGCATATTATTGTCTCACACTCTGCTGACATTGACTTTTTTTAAATTTAAATCAAATCGTAATCTTTACTTATTCACACAGGGGTTATAAACACAAAAAGGCAGGATGTGGGGAAGGGAATGGCACTGGAGCATAGGTGTTCAGGGGGAGTACAGATACCTTTCAGAACAGGGTATCAGTTGGCTGAAGGTTCAGGGGACAGGTCACTATGACTCTGCCTATGATTCACTTGTCCTTATCTAAGTTGGTACTGTCCACTGAGGCTGCCTATTTATAAGACTACTTGGGCTGGTAAATTTCCACAGAATCTGCCTGTTTACAATAGCTTATAGCCTGCTGTTTCAGTGTTTTTCCACAGAGACCCAAGATTTTGTGTTAGCATGCATGTATGTCAGGCCTATTGCTGATTTTAGGCCTATGGCTGATTGTAGGCCTTCAGTGTATAAGCAGGGCTGCTCCTGACATCTCCTCCCTTCTCTAAGTATAGAAGGGCCTTGGTGATTCTATTCTTGGGAAGGCGGGGATAGAGGCCTGACCTCCAATAATTGAAGGGGACCTTGTAATGGTTCTGGTCCTCGTGTCGTTGTCCAGTGAGGCATGAGGGCCATACCCATCCCGATGTCTTTTTCCTGGAGAGGGGATACTTTTGACATCAACCGCTATGCAGTCAGGCTTGATATTGACATTTTAAGTTATGACAAGTGGTATTGAATTCTTCCTTCCTTTAGGCCTGCTTAACTTTCTTTTATACAGACATTTTTAAATGTCTCAGCATCATGTTAGATGGCATTTATTTTTTGATGTTTCAGCTCAGGAGTTAAGTGCTTACTGATCCTCATGAGGACCTGGCTCGGTTCTAAGAGTCCACATCAGGAAGCTCACAACCACCTGTAACTCCAGTTCTCGGGGACTGGACATTCTCTGGCCTCTCTCAGTGCACCTTGATGGACACTAGGCACACACATGGGGCACAATAAACTCACACAGGTGAGCATACATACACATAAATAGAAATTAAACCAGCTGGTGGTGAATGCCTTTAATCCCCGCAGTCAGGAGGCAGAAGCAGGTGAATCTCTGTGAGTTTGAAGCCAGCCTGGTCTACAAAGTGAGTTCCTATATATATATATATATATGAAGTGAGGCAATATAGAGAAACCCTGTTTCAAAAAAAAAATAGTAATAATATAAACCTTTAAAGGAATAGGGAAGATAGTCTATTCTACTCATCCTTATTTTTACTCATTTCATTTTTTTTTATCATAGAATGACATTATTCTTTTGACATTTTTAACAGTGTATCTACAGTTCAAAATTTCTCCTTAATTCTGAAAGGATGTATTAATGAATATATAATCTGTATCATATCTTTATGTTTTCTCATTGTTTCAGGTTTCCCCTTAAAAAGAGAAATAAATAAACAAAATCACTACCATGTAAGCAGGACTATTATCCATGTGTATGTGAATGTTCTGGTCCTGTAAGCAGTTGTATGGGAAGTCATAGAACAAATAAAATGTGATGGTAAACAGGCATTTTGAAAGGACTTAAATATTCAGGTATAACCTCCATGTAAAGGCACCAGGGTGACTGCTTTCAACTTATAAAGAAGCATGAGGGTTTATTGTTTTATAAAATAGGGCTTTCACTGTGTTTGGTTTACTTTATAAAATATATAAGTAGGTGAAAAGCATAAGGCCATTTAAGCACACTAGTGTGTAGGGGGTCATAATTCACAAGAACAAATTAACCATCCTCTGCCTAGACCCTGAGAAGCCAGTAAGGCAGTGGAGATTAGTTCACAATGTGTGCTACTGAAGAGCACTGGTCTAGGCTCAGAGGAGACTTAACAAGAGAAACCCAGTCTCAGGGCCTCAAAACCAACAGCTCCAGGCAAGAACTTCCTCAGAGAGCAAAGCAGGGGTGGGGGGTGTTCCTTTACACAACCTTTAACCTTTAAGGTGGGGCCCTTAAACCAAAGGCTCCAGGCCATGAACTCCTCAGAGTGCAAAGGGGGTGTCCTTTACTTGACCTTTGAAGTTTGGCCCCTAAACCTTAAAAGAACAGTTTCAGGCCATGGTCTCAAAATGCAAGAGACTCAGAGAGGGGACTGAATTTAGCCCTTTACAGGATCTTTGAGACTTGTCTGTTTGCAAGTACTCAGTGGGGGTTGCCATGTCATTCTTCCCAAAGCCTGAAGCAAAAGGGCTGAGCTGAACAGCTGCAGTTCTGGCGCCACGGGCTCCTTGGGGGTCTGAGGGGCGGGGAGCGAGGCAGACGAGTTGGGTGGAGCAGTGGAGGCTTCACGGACCCGGGAGCCCTAGGGCATAGCTTCAGGTAGCATAGGCTGAAGCCATGTGGCTGATTGAGCTGTTTCTGCAGCAGGTGAGCACGTGAGCCAGGCCAATGGCAATGACTGAGGCCCTCTCAACTGTGACGGCTGCAGCCCTGTCTGGCCTGGCAGTGCGACTGTCGGTTGGGCGGCGACACGCAGCTCCTACGGTGCCTTCTGCAAGGGGCTCACGCGCACGCTACTCACCTTCTTCGACCTGGCCTGGCGCCTGCGCGTGAACTTCCCCTACTTCTACAAGGTGGCCTCCGTGATGCTCAACGTCCGCCTGCAGGTGCGGATCGAGTGAGCAAACGCCCTCGCCGCTGCGGAGCCAGGGCCACCCGCGCCTTCGCGCCACCCTGGCGGCCGCAGGAAGGACAGCGAGCCGCACTGTGCCCCGAGAGTGCGGCGGGGGCGCAGCGGCACGGCCCGGGCCTCTCCATTTTAGGTCTCTGCCGAGGGCCTAAGGAACCACATCCCATACCGCAAAACCTTCACAGCCCAGCCCTTTCCTCTGCATCCAGGAATCACCAGAGCTGGCAAACCTGTTGCCTCCCCATTGGCTGAAAGCGGGAGAGCCCAAAAGAAGGGATGCTGCTACCACAGGACTTCACAGGGAGAAGGATTTACCAGGCCCTGTGCCTGAAGGTAGGCGACTGCAGTTGGAATGGGAAGGTGGGCATGTGGCCACGGCATCTAAATACCAGACACCTGTTTGTAGGAGTAGAGAATAGAGCAGGAACACCTCTGCCTAGCCAAGCTGGGAACTAAAAAGGTAGGAGGTTCTCGAGTTCCCTAGTAGTGGGATTCCTTGGAGGCTGATGGGGGCATCTTGGAGGGTCAGCTCATCACACAGCACACGACACGGAGCCCTCCACCCACCTTCTAGGCATCCATGCCTTTTTATCAGAGAGGACTCATGAGATGTCACCTGAATGGGAGAGATTGGCCAGTGAGCTCCCAGGAAGGCTACGCTAGTACAAGTAAGTTTATCCATCCATCTCTACCTAAGTCAGGTGACAGATAAAATGAACCAGTCCACAGGCCTGTCCCCTTCTTGGCAGGGAGGCCTAAGGATACTCTCTGCAGCTGTTCACAGCCCTTCCCAAATTGCCTCCAGCACTGTTGGGGATGGGGGCAGGGGACTGGACTCAGCCACTTATTTCCCTGACCCGGTCTGAGGGCATTCCTGAGGGTTTGCATCCTGCACAGAACAGGAAATACTTGGTTCTAACCATCTCTTCCCCCACAAGCTGCTTTCTCCCACCCTCCCTGTCTGCCCAGACTGCCTGAAGGACCTGCAGTGACACTCCGGAGACCCGGAAGCCTGTCTACCAGCTATGAGTGGCAAGGCTGCTGTGTGCCACAGGATGTGGAGAAGTGGGAAGGACTCCAGAAGCAGGCAGCTGCTCTCAGAATAGGGCAGAGAAGGGGAGTGCACAGGAGGCCAACTCTGAAGTCTCTTCTTTCTTTCTCAGGCACTGGTCTTCCGGGTGATGGCTCACCCCTTCTCTGAACAGTTCAACAGATCCTAGAGGTGCCACTGCTCCTGTAGCAGCCCGGGGAGCAGCTGAGAGAAGAGTCTGCCTAGAAGAAGGACCTTTCTGCTGAGCCCAGAGGGGTGAGGTGGCTCAGGTCTCCTGGACCCTCCACAGAAAAGATGCCAGTGTACCTCGGACACTGATATCTCCTAGCAACACTGTGAGGAGATGTGTTCTCCCCATCTCATGAACTCGATGAGGCTTAAGGAAGGGCCTGGGATTTGCCCTTGTTACCCAGAGGACCCTGGACTGGCATTCCTCCACCCTTTCTGCAGTATCTTCATGACCTGGCAGGACACTGGGGTTGGGAGGGAGTGGAAAGCTACCAGGGGACATAGGGAGAAAGAGAGGCCATGAGATAGGGTAGCTAGGCATCTATATTTCATTGGAGTGGTCTGGAAGACAGGTGAACAGTTGATTTCCTAAACAGAGAGGAAGATTCAAGAATTTCCTAAAATGTCTGGTCCCCCACCAGAGCCAAGCCCCCACTTCTCTGGTGCTTGACCAAGGGCTCCTGGGCACTTGTGTGCTAATGGACTGCAGTGATGGCAGCATTGTGGTTTACAGGGTCATGATGTCACTGAAAGGCTGAGGAGATGAGGGCTGAGACCCATGGTATGGCTCTGTTTCTCTGTTCCCAGGTTTTCGGGCCCATCCCTGGCATCACATGGGAACTCTCATCCAGATAAGCTGAGGACAGCCTGTCCAGGAGGCCCTATGTAAGCTAGAAATTGTAATCTCTAAATGCCCAAGAATGGCCCAAAGAGATACTTTTACTACTTATCCCATGCTCCCCAGCTCCTCTGGCACTGGTATCTCAAGGTCTACTCATTCCATTCCTGATAAGGAAACCTTCAGCATGCCAGCCAGCCCAGGGACAGAGTGGCACAACTGGCCACTCAGAGTCAGGGACCCAGATGAAGATCTCAGTTTGTCTCACCATAAGGACACAAACTGAAAGGTGGCTGCCACGTGGCCTCTGCTGCTCATCATAGGACAGGACTGATGGCTTCCTTCTCCCAAGTTTCACTAGTCGTCCATGTATGTATATTTGAATGCATGTGTGTGCTTGTATGTAAATGTGTGTGATGGGGGTGGAGCCATTGGGTAGGGAGAAGAGCTCCTGGGAGTCCCCTGTTTTCCAAGTACAGGAAGGATCATGGAAGGAGAAGTGAGTATGAAGTCTGAGGCCCCTTCCTCTTAGACCTTAGACTACAGGAAAGCCCAGTCCCTGCCCGTGCTCAGGTATGGGCTGTGGTGTGAGATCAGAGGCACTGATATCGGCTGGACTTTGGACCCAGTGGTGTCAGCCAGGAGGGGGCAGAGCTAAGACTCAGAATTGAGTTCATGTCCCATTCCGGTCCTGATTAGTCTGTGAGCTTCTGCTTTCCCATCCCCTTGGCTACTCTTGTTCATCCATGGTGCCCTCTCCATATGATGTCATGGTGCACTTTATTTGCAGTCTGTATTTGCAGGCAGTGGAGCGTCAACAAATTCAGAGACTTAACCTGGATGACCTTACATTTCTGTGTGTGATGGGACTCTGAATGACCAGTGCTGTCTGGTCAGAGGTGTGGTTTCTGAAGTTGTCACATGTTGTTGTCTCCCAAAGGTAAAAGAAAATCTGTACACCGAACACTGCCTGGCTGCCTCCTGTTTGTGCTGAGTGTCATGCCATACCCTGGGTGGGGAAGTGGGTGGGACACGGGACAGCAAGCTCCAAGCCAAGAGGGCAGTCCAGAGCTGAGCAGGGAAACCCCTCTCTTTCAGAACCTTTTCCCACCAGATCACCCTTGATAGGACGACCACCCTCTGATCCCCCTACCACCTCTCTCTCTAAATGGGCAACTGTGGAGGCAGGTTCAGAAGGTTCCAGTTGGTCTCATTCACAGTGTTCAGAGAAAGAAACTGAATCAACGGCTTCTCTATCATTCTAGTCTGGAGTCAAGGAGTTGAATGCAAGTTGAACTTCAAGAGTAAGGGGAAGTGAAGCACATCCCCACAGGCCACTATGTGCAGCCCAGAGTCCGCTCTGCAGTAGTAAGTGGTAAGTACTCAGTGCCTTCTGGCAGACAGTGTGCTAGAGACTGCTGAGGAGATAAAGTACCCAGCAGGTGCTGGAGTTGGATGCCTGCTTTTCTCTCCCGGTCTTAGCTCTGGGCTCTCAGAGCTTCATTGGGAGAGATTACCAGACAAGCCAGGAACTCTAGGGCTGAGGTAAGGTGTGGCTTAGTAAGAGGGCAGGAGGCTCAAGGGAGAAGAGGCCAGAGGAAGTCAGACAGCAAGGCTGTAAAGAGAGTTCCCTCAGCAGGAAACAGGAAGTAGTAAGGCAGCACACTGGGAAGGGAGAAAAAACTTTTGAGAATTACAGGAAGCCATCTAGGAGGGCATGAAACAAAAATTCTTTGTGAAGACAGGAGGGAGTCAGAGATTTTTTTGAGAGGGTAGAAATATAAGGAACAGGGCAGGAGAGTCAGGCTTCTGAGGGCAGGCTGGAGGCTCCAGGGGACTGTAGACCCCTTGGAAGGTAGAGGTCTCTGGAAAAAGACAAAAACCTGAAGAGATGGACATGAGCTTCTTGGGGACAATAGGAGGCTGGGGTGGGGGGTGGAA
>JAJTUV010003747.1:0-41170 GCA_021653895.1 Mastomys natalensis | reverse complement strand
AATCAGGGGTCAATTCCATTTCCCTTCCTAGTGTTTTGGCTTCCAATGTTCCCGGTTGAAAATGGGGCCCCATGGCTTAAAGGTCAAGGAGCCCCGTCAAGGCCCAACCACTACTAAGGCCGGATGGTGTCCTCGAATTGTCTTATCAGCCCCCCAAACTAAAAACCCCCCCCCCCCCCCCCCCCTTTGCCCAAGAGGGACTATACCCCAACCCCATTTCCCCCAAAGGGGTTCCTTCCCAAGTCCACCTCCTTCGTCCTTCATTCCCTCAGGTGAAGGCCAGCTTCCTTCCTCTTTCCCTTGGTCACTGGCACATTCCACGTTTTGCTCCGAAAAGTCTTCTCATCGAGAAAACATGTCTTTCCAATAACCTGTTTTGTAGACACTGAATGAGTCACTTTGCTGTACTTGTTATCACACAAACAGTGGTGACATCACAGAGGATTGCCAAGGACTCTCTGTGAGACAATAGAATGTTCAAGAAGGAACTGCTGATGTCATGGGGTACAGCCTTTGGCTCCCTGCTAATGTTCTTCCTGTACTGACAGGAAGCTGAGGTACCCTTTCCTGGAGACTCTCTGGGACACAGCCATCGAGCATTTCCTACTTACAAAGCAGAATTTGTTCAAGGCTTGATTGGAAACACCAAAGTCATTCCTATGTGTGCAACTGAGTGTTTCCTTTCCAAGCCTTGCCCAGACAGTACTACTATTCTCATTCCTCCCTCCTTATTCTGCAATATGAACCATTAGAGACTGATGAGAAATCACACCAGGATGAATGTGGAGGGGGAAAGCTGTCCTGCCTTATCATTTACAGTTGTTTGAAAGCACATCTAGGAAGAGCTTGCAGGGCAGGTTGCAATGTGGTTGCATGACAGGAGGGTAGACTCATAGAAGCCATGTGCTTAGCATTCGAAAGTTGCCCCAGATCCCTAGGAGAGAGACTTGCATCCATCATGGTGCTGGTAATAGTGTAAAGATCTCTTGACACAGAAAGTGAAATAGAGGAGCCACCAATGATAAAGGCTCTGGGCTGAGTGTGGGCAATCCTATCTGCACCAAGACCACCAAAGCAGGTTTGCTTACAGGGCTCTGTGAGACACACCATGAGACTGTGTCTGAAAAAAAAAAGAATATAGTGAACAGAGGTTGAGAACGGTGTGCAGGCAGAGAGTGTAGGACAATACTATAGACATATTTCAGTGTCACAGTAAGGGACTAGATGTAGTTCAGGATCATGAGTCTCCCCCACAAACCATGCAAACACCTATCTAGGTCAAACAGGAATGGTTTATTGTATGCACCTCCAACTACTCATTGATCAGAACCACAGCTCAAAATTAGGAGCTAAGCCAAGGCCCTCAATACCTTCCTTTGTCAACATATAAAGGAAAAAAAAAACATAAAAACACAAGTAGCTCATATGAAGATGAAGGAGTGTCACCTGGTGGGTAGCTCTGACTCATCTCCTTTTGATATAAGTGTGCATAATGATCATAAATTTGATGGGTCCTATGCAAAGCTTTGTGGAATTTCTTAAGATTATCAGATGTCATACAGATCACAGAACTTAACAGAATATGTGGTCAGCACAACTTTTCCTGAAGTCAAAGTTTTTCTCTGTATCAGTAATTTGCAGGCACATTACAGCAACCATATGAATAGCTGCAGGCATGGAACTAAATGTTTACATGTATACTGGGGTTGGCTTATAGACCTCAACATAAAGAAACACAGGTCTCTCTGAGTGACTAGTGCTGTCCCACAGTCCTAGGAGGCCCCTCTGGTAAGCCCATCTCTTGGAAAGTGAAAGCAGGATTATCTGAGCTCAAGGTTAACCTGGGATACAGGACACTCTGTTTCAGAAAACAACCTGAGACACAGCCAACATCCAAGGCCTCACCTACCAATCCTTGTCTATCACAAAGACCTTACCATGCTCTCCCTACCAGCCTTTCATTGTGGGATGATGGAAAGGAGTTAGCAATGATCATTTAATTCTCAGGACCTTTCTCATGTCATTGTTTAGGTCCAGAGTAAGACCAAATGCCAGTGGTCATCACCATCTTTACAACTGAGTAGTATCCACTGCTCCTAGAATGGGACTATGCCTATGGGAAACTCTGCTTTTCCTAAATGATGCTGTCACAGCAGGAAGTGTCAAGGGCTGAGGTAAACCCCACTGATCACTTCAGGAACCTAGACCGAACCATCAGAGTTGCTCCACATCTATTTCCTGAGATTAAGTCAAGCTGACCTAATGTGAACCTGGTGGGCTATTTAACCATTCATCTTTCTCCCACCCTCCACATTTCTGAGTTCATTACAGGGCAGAGTTCAAGCATCTCCATTCCATTTTGATCTGGGTTTCCTTCCCAGGGCACAGATTTATAAGAGGGTTGTGTGTACTCAAGCAACAGCTGTTTACTGGGTGTGGCTCACCCATAAAGAGGTGGCAATCATCACTAATGAGGTGACACTATCTTATTTCTATACAGGAGTACATTAGTGAAGAATTTAGCATAACTGAGGACTGGGAAGCCAGCACTGTGGCCTGGCCTTTATGGGCCTGGACTTGCCTCACTGAAGATGGGAGCACACCTTTTGATCCTCTGCAGGGACAGAGTGAGCTGGAATGGGCACTGGGCAGGCTGAGCAGGACTGCTGAGGCCCCACTTCAGGTAACAAACACATTCTCTGTTCCCATCCAAGGAGCTCCTGTAGAAACTTTGAAAATTGTTTGACTGTCTTGAGCAGGGAGTCTTATCTGTCAGGAGAAGGTTATTATAAGGGGTTAGAATCCCTTGGAGAGACAATCTACAGGTTCTTCTCTCGTCCCTGTGTAGGGACTTATGCTTATTTGACTGTGAGACCATCAGTTCCTGGAGAGGGAAGAGAGAGATGCCAAAGTCAGAGGTCTTGGGATTCTATAAGTTTTTAATGATGCATAGCAAGCAATATGTTTATCATTAATGGTAAGGGTAGTGCTACATGATATTGCCACATTTCCTATATATTGTCTCTAACAATATGCACACTAAACAGAAATAATAAGCTGCTATTTACCAAAGTAATAAGCATAGCAATAAACACATTATTCATTCATGGATTATAAGACCTGAGTCCTTTTGATGGTTTCAGGTTACAGGTCCAGAGACTGTGAAGGGAAGGCTGGTTCCAGATAGTTGAATTGATAATTTGACCTTGCAGTGTGCTTGACCATGAAGCTGGGGGTGTTTGTCTCTCGGTTAACTCTTTGATGACCGGGTGCTGAGAAGGCTTTGTTTGGAGGATCACGATGGCCAGTCATGGCTACAAGAGTGATGAAGAGCTGTGATGGGGCTCCTCTTTTATGCTGGATTTGGCGTAACTGCTGATGTGCATGGCAGGTAACCACTAGTGTCTGTTATCGCTGGGCTCTGACCTCATCACAGCTGGTTATCACAGCACAACTTTTACTTCCTTACATGTCTCTACATGTTTCCTATTACAAAATGGAGTCAGTCCTGTTTCAGGGCTGCTCCTTACACTGACCATGGTAAGGTCTTGAACACATCTTTCCCAAAGAAACAAAGTTGTTCCTCTTGAGGCTTGTCCTCCATGCATAGCTGTGACATTTTGTTCCATGGCTACGAGCTATTTCCTATTGTTGCTGTATATGAGTGCCAGTCATGTTTGGAAGAATAAAAAAGGACTCTGAGCAGAGTCATGCTGATCACAATCCCGTTCTGTTCTCTGTGTTACGAGGTTTGTTCATCTAAAGACATTCCACAACTGTAACTTCTCCTAGGATCCATCCAGTTCAAGCTCAACATGAACTGTTATGTCTAAAATGACTTGAATGAAGGCGCTCCGAAGGCAGCATTTCCAGAACTTGTCAGTGAGCTCATTGTGGTTGTTGAACTGAACTGGCCCTAAGAAATGTCCGGAAACCAGCTTTGAGCTTTTGCCCTGGTTGGTTAGTCTTGGGGTGTGCATTCAATGAACCATGCCTGCTTAAGTGAGATCAGTGTCCACGTGGTTTGTGGGTAACACCTCAATCCCCACATTTCTATTCAGCAGTACATAGAACAAAAAGACAAAGTCAGAAATGGTGACATCTTGCCTAAGTTATGTGACAAGAGGGATGGGAAATTCTTTTGTGTCAAAAATCAGGGATCTCTGGGCTGGAGAGTTGGCTGCCATGGGAAGAGCACTGACGCCCTTCCAGAGGTCCTGAGTTTAACTGCTAGCAACCATGTGATGGCTAATAAGCATCTAGAGAGCTAACCATGAAATCTGGTGCCCTCTTCTGGCCTGCAGGCAGAAATCTTTAAAAAGAGATCAGGGGTCTTCTGAGTCCCTGTTGGCCATATGCACCAGCTTGAAGAGCCCAGTTCTGATGATGCTTGGGAGTCCCATGATGATGCCCTCAGACATGCCTGGCAACAGCCAGAAGAGTGCCCAGAAAGCCCCATTCATATAATGAAGAGACATTACTGGCTAATGCTGCAGGATGTTTGATCACACTTGAAACCCAGGATTGTGTTTCTTACTGAAAAACCCTTGCTGTGGTGTTGCTCACCCCTAGCACAGACCATTAGCTCAAGAACTGTCTGTTTCCTGTAAAGGAGAGCTATACCTTTCTCCTGTTGTGGCTCAGCTCTTGAACACACCTTTCTTCCAAAGCTAAACAATGTCAACCACACTACTCAAGAGGCAGAGCAAGTTACCAGCTGACAGAGAAAGAACAAAAGTAAACAGAAAGTGGGTTCTGTGAACAAAGGTCATTTAAGACAGCATAGAGAAGGAGAAAGAAAGTTCCTTTGGAGATGTCAGTGGAGTAGGGAGGTAAGCTGAGTGTTTCCTGTGTCTCTGAAATAGCAGTCTTTCATCCCAGCATCTGGCTCATGTGTCTTCCTTGGTAAAGTTAAATGGCTGGGATTTTTGTCTGTTAAAACAACCTTTTGATGCTCCTTATTTCTGCCAAGGCCCATGGACATAGAAATCATTCCTGCTGTGGGAAACCTGAGAAGTCAACAGATTTTGGCAAGTCACCTGGGAGGTCTCAATGAGAGAGTTAAGGTAGGAAGCATCATATTGGAAGGCTTGAGGACCTTGAATAGTGCTACTCTAGATGTCTTGAAAATACTAACAAAAATGCAAAGCTAAATGAGTGCACTGCAATTGGCTCAATACAGATTATGGTTTTTATCATCTTCATATTTTGTACTTTATTCTTAATAGCCATAATCGTTTTCTTTAAAATCCCAAAGAAAAAGTGGATTGGTAAGATCAAGCCTTCCAATAAAAGTAAGAGACGTATTTTTGAAAATTAATCAAAATTTTTTATGTATTATCATATAATTTTTTAAATTTTATTTATTTTTTAGCTTTTCTTATTTTTAATTTTTATTAGATATTTTATTTACATTTTAGTATAATCCACTTTCCTATTTCCTCACCCACCCAGAAACCCCTACACCATCCCCCTTCTTCCTGCTTCTATGAGGATACGCCCCCACCCACCTTCCCACTCCCACCTCCCACCCAGGATTTACCCAACACTGGGGCATCCAGCCTTCACTGGACCAAGGACTTCCTCACTCACCTATGCCTAACAAGGTCAGCCTCCCCTACAAATACAGCTGGGGACCCGGGTCCCTACCCATGTGCTACCAGGCTGGTGGTTTAGATCATGGGAGCTCTGGTTGGTTGGTATTGTTGCTCTCCTCATGGGGCCACAAACCCTTTCAGCTCTTTCAGTCTTCTCTCTCACTCCTCCATTGGGAACCCCATGATCAGCTCAATGGTTAGCTGTGAGCATCCTCCTTCTGATATTTCAGGCTCTGGCAGACCTTGAAGGAGACAGCTCTATCAGGTCCTGTCAGCATGCACTTCTGGCATCCACATCAGTGTCTACCTTTGGTGACTGCACAAAGGATGGATACCCAGGTGAAGCAATCTCTGTATGGCCCTTCCTTGAGTTTCTGTCCCATGCTTTGTCTCCATATTTGCTCCCATGAGTATTTTGTTACCCCTTCCAAGAAGGACCAAAGCACCCACACTTTGGTCTTCCTTGTTCATGAGCTTCATGTGGTCTGTGATTTGTATCTTGGATCTTGTGAGCTTTTGGGCTAATATCCAATGATCAGTGAATGCATACCATGTGTGTTCTTTTGTGATTGGGTTACCTCACTAAGGATGGTATTCTTTATTACATCCGTTTGCCTAAAAATTTCATGAATTCATTGTTTTTAATAGCTGAGTAATATTCTATTGTGTAAATGTACCACATTTTCTGTATCCATTCCTGTTGAAGGACATCTGAATTTTTTCCAGCTTCTGGCTATTATAAATAAGGCAGCTATGAACATAGTGGAACATGTGTCCTTGTTATATGTTGGATCATCTTCTGGGTATATAGCCAAGAGTGGTATAGCTGGGTCCTCAGGTAATTTCCAATTTTCTGAGGGACCACCAAACTGATTTCCAGAGTGGTTGCACCGTCTTGCAATCCCACCAACAATGGAGGAGTGTTCCTGTTTCTCCACATCCTTGTCAGCATCTGCTATCACTTGAGTTTTGGATCTTAGCCATTCTGACTGGTGTAAGGTGAAATCTCAGAGTTGTTTTGATTTGAATTTCCCTGATGACTAAGGATATTTTAAATTTCTTTACGTGCTTCTCGGCCATTCGAGGTTCCTCAGTTGAGAATTCTTTGTTAAGCTCTGTACCCCATTATTTAATAGGGTTATTTGTTTGTCTAGAGTCTAATTTCTTGAGTTCTTTGTATATATTGGATATTAGTCCTCTATCGGATGTGGGATTGGTAAAGATCTTTTCCCAATCTGTTGGTTGCCATTTTGTCCTAGTGACAGTGTCCTTTGCCTTATAGAAACTTTGCAGTGTTATGCGGTCCCATTTGTCAATTCTTGATCTTAGAGCATAAGCCATTGGTGTTCTGTTCAGGAACTTTTCCCCTGTGCCTAGGTATTCAAGGGTCTTCCCTACCTTCCCTTCTATTAGTTTCAGTGTATCTGGCTTTATGTGAAGATCCTTTATCCACTTGGACTTGAGCTTTGTACAAGGAGATATAAGTATGGATCAATTTGCATTCTTCTACAGGCTGACCTCCACTTGAACCATTTGTTGAAAATGCTGTTCTTTTTCCACTGGATGGTTTTAGCTCCCTTGACAAAGATTAAGTGATCATAGGTGTGTGGCTTTATTTCTGGGTCTTCACTCCTATTCCATTGTTCTTCCTGCCTGTCTCTGTACCAATATCTTGCATTTTTTTTTTTTTTTATCACTACTGCTCTGTAGTACAGCTTGAGGTCAGGGATGGTGATTCCCTCAGAAGATCTTTTATTGTTGAGAATAGTTTTTGATAGCCTGTGTTTTTTATTATTCCAAATGAATTTGCAAATTGTTCTTTCTATCTCTATGAAGAATTGATTTGGAATTTTGATGAGGATTGCACTGAATCTGTTGATTGCTTTTGGAAAGATGGCCACTTTTACTATATTAATTGTGCCAATCCATGAGCATTGGAGATCTTTCCATCTTCTGAGCTCTCCTTCAATTTCTTTCTTCAGAGACTTGAAGTTCTTGTCATATAGATCTTTCACTCACTTGGTTAGATTCACACCCAGGTTTTTTATATCATTTGTGACTATTGTGAAGGGTGTCATTTCTCTAATTATTTTTTCTCACTCTCTTTATCTTTCGAGTAGAGGAAGGCTACTGATTGGTTTGAGTTGGTTTTCTACCTAGCCACTTTGCTGAAGTTGTTTATCAGGTTTAGGAGTTCTCTGGTGGACGTTTTGGGGTCACTTAAGTATACTATCATATCATCTGCAAATAGTGAAATTTTGACTTCTTCCTTTCCTATTTGTATTCCTTTGACTTCCTTTTGTTGTCTAATTGCTCTGGCTAGGACTTCAAGTGCTATGTTGAATAGGTAGGGAAAGCGTGGGCAGCCTTGTCTAGTCTCTGATTTTAGTGAAATTGCTTCAATTTACTCTCCATTTAGTTTGATGTTGGCTACTGGCTTGCTGCATATTGCTTTTACTATGTGTAGGTATGGGCCTTGAATTCTTGATCTTCCCAAGATTTTTACCATGAAGGGATGTTGAATTTTGTCAAATGCTTTCTCAGCATCTAGTGAGATGATCATGTGGGTTTTTTTTCTATATGAGTTTGTTTTCTATAGTGGATTACGTTGATGAATTTCTGAATATGGAATTATCCCTGAATTCTTGGGGTAAAGCCTACTTGATTATGATGGATGATTGTTTTGATGCATTTTTGGATTTAGTCTGTCAGAATTTTATTGAGTATTTTTGCATTGATATTCTTAAGGGAGATTGGTCTGAAATTTTCTTTCTTTGTTCTGTCTTTGTGTGTTGTAGGTATGAGTGTAATTGTCGCTTCATAGAAGGCATTGGGTAGTGTTCCTTCTGTTTCTATTTTGTGGAATAGTTTGAAGAGAATTGGTATTAGCTTCTCCTCAAAGGTCTGATGGAATTATGCACTAAAACCATCTGGTCCTAGAGGGTTTATTTTTGGTGGGGAGACTGTTATTGACTGCTGCTATTTCTTTAGGGGTTCTATGACTGTTTAAATGCTTTATCTGCTCCTGATTTAACTTTGGTACCTGGTATCTGTCTAGAAAGTTGCCCATTTGATCCAGATTTTCCAGTTTTGTTGAGGATAGGCTTTTGTAGTAGGATTTGATGCTTTTTTTGAATTTCCTCAGTTTCTGTTGTTATGTCTCCCTTTTCATTTCTGATTTTATGAATTTTCATACTGTCTCTGTGCCCTCTGGTTAGTCTGGTTAAGAGTTTATCTATCTTGTTGATGTTTGCAAAGAACCAGCTCTTGTTTTTGTTGATATTTTGTATAGTTCTTTTAGTTTCTTCTTGGTTGCTTTCAGCCCTGAGTTTGATTACTTCCTGCCGTCTACTCCTCTTGGGTGTATTTGCCTCTTTTTGTTCTAGAGCTTTCAGATGTGCTGTTGGGTTGTTAGAGTATGCAATCTCCAGTTTCTTTTTGTAGGCACTTAGAGCTATGAGTTTTCTTCTTACTGCTGCTTTCATGGAGTCCCACAAGTTTTGGTATGATGTGTCCTCATTTTCCGTATTTCTAAAAAGTCTTTAATTTCTTTCTTTCTTTCTTCCTTGACTAAGTCATCACTGAGTAGAGTGTTGTTCAGTTTCCACATGTATGTGGGTCTTTCCATTGTTTTTGTTATTATTGAAGATCAACCTTAGTTCATGGTGATCTGATAGGATGCAAGGGATTATTTCAATCTTTTTGTATCTGTTGAGGCCTGTTTTGTGACCAATTGTATGGTCTGTTTTGGAGATGGTACCATGAGGTGCTGCACAAAAGGTGTATTCTTTTGTTTTAGGATGAAATGTTCTACAGATATCTGTTAAATCCATTTGGTTCAAAACTTCTGTTAATTTCACTGTGTCTCTGTTTAGTTTCTGTTTCCATGATCTGTCCATTGCTGAGAGTGGGGTGTTGAAATCCCCCACTCTTATTGTGTGAGGTGCAATGTGTGCTTTGAAATTTAGTAAAGTTTTTTTTTTTATGTATGTGGGTGTCCTTGCATTTGGAGTATAGATGTTCAGAATTAAGACTTCATATTGGTAGATTTTTCCTTTGATATGTATGAAGTGTTCTTCCTTATCTTTTTTGATTAGTTTTGTTTGAAAGTTGGTTTTATTTGATATTAGAATGGCTACTCCAGCTTGTTTCTTGGGACCATTTGCTTGGAAAATTGTTTTCCAACCTACTCTGAGGTAGTGTCTATCTTTGTCACTGAGGTGCATTTCCTGTATTCAGCAGAATTCTAGGTCCTGTTTATGTATCCAGTCTGTTAGTCTATGTCTTTTTATTGGAGAACTTAGTCCATTGATGTTGAGAGATATTAAGTAACAGTGATTGTTGCTTCCTGATATTTTTGTTATTAGAGGTGGAATTATTTTTGTGTGGCTGTCTTCTCTTGGATTTGTTGGAAGAGGATTACTCTCTTGCTCCGTCTTGGGTATAATTTCCCTCCTTGTATTGGAGCTTTCCCGCTAATATCCTTTGGAATGCTGGGTTTGTGGAAAGATATTTTGTAAATTTGGTTTTGTCATGGAATCTCTTGGTATCTCCATCTATGGTAATTGAGAGTTTTGCTGGGTATAGTAGCCTGGGCTGGCATTTGTGTTCGCTTAGGGTCTGTATGATATCTGTCCAGGATCTTCTGGATTTTATTGTCTCTGGTGAGAAGTCTGGTATAATTCTTATAGGTCTGCCTTCGTATGTTACTTTACCTTTTTCCCTTACTGCGTTTAGTATTTTTTTTTGTTTTGTGCATTTGATGTTTTGGTTATTATGTGATGGGAGGAATTCCTTTTCTGGTCTAGTCTATTTGGGATTCTGTATGCTTCTTGTATGTTAACGGGCATCTCTTTCTTTAGGTTATGGAAGGTTTCCTCTATAATTATGTTGAAGATGTTTACTGGCCCCTTAAGTTGAGAATCTTCACTCTCATCTATACCTATTATCCCTAGGTTTGGTCTTGTCATTGTGTCCTGGATTTCCTGGATGTTTTGTGTTAGGACCTTTTTGCATTTTGCATTTTCTTTGAGAATTGTGTCAATGTTTTCCATGGTATCTTCTGCAATGAGATTCTCCCTTCTATCCCTTGTATTCGGTTGGTTATGCTTTTGTCTACGACTCCTGATTTCTTTCCTACATTTTTTTTTTATCTCCAGGGAGTCTCCCTTTTAGATTTCTTTATTGTTTCTACTTCCATTTTTAGATCCTGGATGGTTTTGTTTAATTCCTTCACATGTTTGGTTGTTTTTTCTTGCAATTCTTTAAGGGTCTTGTGTTTCTCCTTTAAAGCTTCTAGCTGTTTCTCCTGTATTTCTTTAAGAGAAAAGAAATTTCTCTCTTAAAGACCTCTTTCATCATCATGAGAAGTGATTTTAATTCTGAAGTTTGCTTTTCCGTTGTGATGGGATGTCCAGTACTTGCTATGATGAGAGAAATGGGTTCTGATGATGTCAGGTAACTTTGGTTTCTCTTGCTTATATTCTTGCTCTTGCCTTTCACCATCTGGTTAAAGTTAGTGCTACCTGCACTCACTGTCCCTGACTGGAGCCTGTATTTGCAGTTATCTTGCTTGTGTCAGAACTCCTCAGAATCCAGATGTCTTTGTGATCCTGTGATCCTGAGCTCCTGGGTGGAAGAACTGCTGTGACTGAAGCCTCCTCTTGGATCCTGAAATCCTGGTGTTCTGAGGGTAATGGTTTTTTCCCTGCTCTGAGTGGAGTGGCTCCTCTAGGATGGCTCAGGATATGTTGTCTTCACAGGAGCAGACTAGCTAGTTGTGTGCCCCAGCCAAAAGGCATGGATGATTTTCAATTCTCCAGTGCTCTGTAAAGTTTTGGGATAATATTACTAAAACAACATTCTTCCTGGCACAGGGAGGAAGATCTCAGTGCATCTCTATTAATCCAGACTGAGTCTGTCTTGGATAAACAGAGAAAAGAGATTTGTAAAGGGCAACAGTTGACATTGGTGGACCCTCACAGTGGGCACAAAAGACACCTCTGGAGAGGTGTCTGCAAAGAAACAAAAAACGTAATTGTTCTCAGCACAAAATCTCCCCAGTGACTAATTTTTCTTTAGCTTTGTCCATCTTTGTCCATCCACCCAGCTTTCTATCCCTTGAATTGTATCTTGCATTTTCTGTTTGTTGTTAAGACAGGATCTCTGGAATTCTAGGCTGGTCTCCAACTCACTACATATTTGAGGAACTGCTAATCCTCCTGTCTCCACCTCCAGCTACTACCACCCACACCTCTTGGGTTGTCTTAGTCATTTCAAATTACTGTAATAAAATTTCATTACTTGGGTAGTTTATAAGTTACAGAAGTTCTTTTTCACAGTTCTGGATTCTGGGTGGTCCAAGATCTAGGTGCTACCAGAATTGTTATCTAGTGAGAGCTGGTGTTGGGGTTTGTAGACAGTGATTTCACACTGGATTCATGAATAGAGGAATGGGCAAATTAGTGGTTGAGGCCATCTTTTATATGGACACTAATCCTATTCTCAAAGGCTCAACTCTCAAATCTCATTAGTCTTCAAGCCTCATTCATTCCTAGTTCCAGCACTCAGAGATGGTTTCAGCACTTGGTTGGAGGAGATATTCTAACCCTGGGAATATGAGCTCCTCAGGCTTTCTTCCATAGATGTATAAAATCCTACTCAGTTATGGGGAATCCCAAGACCCCAGACTAATTCAAAGATGGAGAGGTGTATACACAGTCTGAAGTATATGGACTCCTCAGCAGTAGATTTTTACCTTAAATTTCTAGGAGTCAACCAAGGGCATTGGTAATTGCCTATATTCTTTTGGATGTCTTTTGAATTCCCCTGACCAACAATTTAAATGTAAGCTCACCATGCCTGGTACTGAAGTTTTTGTTAGTTTGTGGATCTCCTGCTATGAGTGAATTTTTGCAATAGTTGAAGATAACAAGATCTCCTTCCCTGTACATGGGCAAAATTCCTTATAGCTTCCTCCTCACTTCTCTGAGAGGTGATTCAACAGTTCATTTACTGAATTTGGTTCTAGACATTAATGTCCAAGAACATATGTGTCCGTGAATCTCATGAGAAATGAGAATAGATCTGGTAGTTTATAAGTCTTTGGCACTGAGAAGGAGGTGAGTAGAAACAATATGTGCAAAAGACTGAAGGTATCACTTATCCACAAATGGGAAATGCTTCCAAATTTTTGACAGAGTAAGACTCATGATACTAGCTTCTGTTAACAAGACTTCCTTGGCTCAAGTAAGCTTGGAATTAAAATATCTGGGTTGGACTCTCTCATTACCTGTTTTGTAGTAGATTTAAATCAGTTACTTAACACTTGGTCTTATACTTCCTCTTCTGTAAGACTGGAATAATTCTTCACAGTTTTTTACATGAGAAAACATATATAAAGTAATTCTCAGTAATTGCACTCAAATCAAGATGACTGCTGACACAGAATTCAAGAGTGTGTTCTCAGGGAATGTCACACTGGAAAAGAACGATACAGATAATTGCACTTTGTTTAGCAGAGAGAGTATGCTAGGTCTCATATTCTTGTCATCCATACATCAGATATGTTGTCCCCAAGTGACTCTGTGAAGTGAAATTTCTATTCTCATGAAGATGTGATTGTGTGTGAGTGGGTGTATTCATAATCTGCCATCCTGTGCAAGCTGGAAAGCTGGTTGTGCAATTCAAAGGCTTGGAAACAGGAGAGTGACAGTATAGGTTCCCATAGAGAGAGAGAGAAAGAGAGAGAGAGAGAGAGAGAGAGAGAGAGAGAGAGAGAGAAAGATAAATACTATTAGGCCCTCAGTGAATTAAATTGGGAGAATTGGGGAAGGCCATCTGTTTTATTCAGTGCATTAATTCAAACATTACTCTCTTCCAGAAATAGGACATACCCAGAAATAATGCTAAATCAGATATCCTGGACCCAGTTAAGTTGATGCATAATATTAAGCATCAGAGGAATTTTTGGACTGACCTATTACAAGTGGGGAAACTGTGACTCAGAAAGAGTAAGTAATTGGTGTGTCTTGTACAGTCTGTGAGTATTGCCACTGAAATCAGAGACTTTGGCTTAAATCCCAGCCCTGCAGAAGTTCCCAAATGTCTCTAAGCCTCAGTTTTCTTGTGCACAAAATAATAACAAGGGTATTGAATTACCCACAGTTCTGAGAGAAAACAGATGGCACAGGGAAATTGAGGATGACTTACAAGCTCTGGGCAAGAACAAGGGAAAGTTGAGAAATGGTACAGCACATGGAGTTAAATCAGGATGGGAAGGTCTAGCACCTGTGAGGTGCTCCTACCAATCTAGGCCTGAAAAGCAAGGAAGAGAGTTGCCATGGGAACACTGTGATAGCTGGGACTACAGCTGCCTATAGCTGTAGCCATAATTGTAGGGGAAGCCAGGGAACAGGAGCACAACCCCCAGGTAAATGAACATAGCCACTGTCAACTGACAGCAAGAAGGGATGGTGCCAAGAGAATCAATAACCTAACCTTACTCTCTCCTGACTTCTAACCTCCTATTGGCTCAGTTGGAGACCAGAGAGCAAGGAAGACAATTGCTCTACATTCACGGCCACTAACAGGGAAGGAGAGACAGAATATTCATCTTAGATGCTGTGATAGTGAAGGTTCTCCAGAGAAGCAGAATCAGTAGCTATATAATTTATAAGGCTTAGCTCAAATGAAGTGTGCACGTGTGTGTCTGTGTGTGTGTGAGTGTGAGTGTGTGTGTGTGTGTGTGTGTGTGTGTGTAAGGGGTCCAAAATCATAGGTTCTCACAGCTGCCCCCAACCCAGCCGCTCTCCAGGCTTCTGAATCCAAGTAAGACCTAGGGCAAAGAGTAAAGGGGACATCCTAATGCTTTGGGCGTTAACAACACTGTGATTCTCTAAATATCTTCTCTGTGTCTTCTCTCTCTGTTCATGTGCCATAAGGAGCAATGGGAAGCTGTCCATTCTGAGATATACTTGAGAACAAAGGTCCTTAGGCCCTCTAACTCACAGAGGAAGCTGTGACATGATCAGGACGTTTCCTGGAAGGGACACAGATTTCCTGTATTTTGGTATCTCAGCCTTCCTCATGTCTTCACCCCCTCCAGAGTCACACTTAGTGCAAATATTGACCTCCTGTCCAAGAGCAGCACTTCTCTATGAATTCTTCTTGCCTTAATTTCTCCCACATAAGGTTGGATTTTTAAAAAGTATTTTCCTAATTTTGCTTTGAGTTGTGTGCATATGTGTGTTTTCTTTTTTGTTGTCGTTGTTTGCTTGTTTTGGTGTTGGTTGATTTTATGCCTTGACATGGAATGGAAAATTGCTTCACTTTTTAAACATTTATTATCAAACATTACCTATTTTGCATTTGGTTTGGACTTTCTGTAACTGAAATTCAGAATTTGTATCATCAATCAAGCATTTCTTGAAGGCTGATTGTCAACATCTCTTCCTAAGTTCTAAATCTGTGTCTCATTGGGTGGCTTGAATGGACATAGTCATCTGGCAAAACCAGTAAATATCATACATCATGGCATCTTTGCTGGAGAGCTGTTTATTGAGCATTTGCAATCTATCATTGCTCTGATTTCAAGCTCTGTTGATAAATCTGCACAGTGGGTTCATGGCAGACTCTGATCTCATGGCCCTAACATAGCTAATAATGGGAGCAATGAGGAAGAGCCAGTTCATAATCTTTAACATTCAGAGGGAACCACACACAATAGCAATCGTCCTGTGTTTTCTGATTCCATTCCTTTCCAGGCTCCATCTTCTTGTAACTGTAACCTGAGGTATATTTCTCATTTTGAGGAAAGAGATTAACATCCAAAAAAAATCATAAAAGAGTCTTACATGTGAGACTCCTCATATATGACTATATGAATTTTCATCTCTGTAAAAAATCAGGAAGACCTTTGGATTTCCTTCCTAGAGTACCACAAGGGATTCTTCTTCTATTAGAATACTGACCAAGAGCTTCATGTGCAGTGGGTGGTTAATTGATGGATCAGATACTGTAGGAAAGTTAAGCAGGTAAGTTCCAGGGCTATCCAATGCAATTAGGGTTTAAATCATTTAGTGATATATGAATTAAACAAATATTGTGGATGAAGTTTGAAAACTAGATCTTGATTATGTTCTATTGACAAGAATTATAATCCAATGAATTCTTGTTTCAAAGCTTTACATATCATACTATATTGCATTTAGTTTTAGGTACCATATTATATTGCATTTATCCAAACAGATTTACTATCAAAAGTTTCATACAGATTTTAAAAACAATGTATGTTTGCATATGCATGGATGGCTATTGATGTGTGTGGGGTTTGTGGGGGGTGGGGTAGGTAAATGCCACTACTGAATGTAGGGTGGTGGTCAGAAAAGAACTTTGTAGGATAAACCTAGGCAGAAGTGCTGGAATTATGGACACATGATACTGTTTTCAGCATCACCTGGGTTCTGAATTCAGATCCTTACACTTGCATGACAAGCACTGCACTCACTAAGCCTTTCCTCAACCCCCAAATGGGAATTTTGACTCTCTTTGTATTACATTGTCAGCCTTATTCTGACCTTCCATTTTTTTCAGCAGTCATATAATGAGTCTCTCTAGGTACTCACCATGGGCTCTCTACAATGGGAGATGAATGTGCACACCAGTAACCATTTCTTTGGTCATGGGGCTGATGTCTCAGATTGGAGGAGACGACATGTGTGCTTAAACACAGATCCAGGCAGGCAAGTGTGGCAGAGCCTGATCAAGAAATACAAGTTTGAATGTGCAGTTGGAGAGGCTCTGCTTGGAATTCATATTTAGGTTGAAATTTGAAGAACATCCAAAGATCAAAGGAAAGGCTGTCTGGGAAGCAGCCAGTCAGCATAGTCGAGGACCTGTGGAAGAAGTTTGTCATTTTCAAAAACCAAAATATTGTATAGTATATGGGCAGAGAAGTCTGTGCAGGGAGGGCCAAGAAGAAACAGGAGCCAGACCACGGAGAGTTCAGGCTAGACTAAGGAGTTTGGAATTCATTGTACATATGATTAAAAGGCATCCATCGGATTTGATAAAGGAAGTGATGTGAATATAATTCATATGTTTGAAGGCTCCCTCTGACTGCCACTCTGAGAATAGAGAAGTGGGATTAAGGTATGGCACTTGAAAAATATCAAAATATCTATAAGGTGACTAGCTCAGACATTCAAAATTGTCATAATATGTGGTGACCACAGGAGTTGGTGCAGACATAAGCATCACACCACTTCATTTTCTTCAAAAAAGTGATGGAAATATGATGGCTTGCACTAAAGTTATAGTTAAAGAAAGAGGGAGGGTTCCAGATAAAACTTAGAGTGATACTACAAGGACTTGCTAATGCACTGATCATAGAAGGTGAAGAATCAAGAAATCAAGGCTGAGTTCTTTGGCTTAAACACCTGTGTGGATTGAGAGTGATAATGTAATAAGATGAGAAGTCTCCATGGAGAAACATTTGTTTTTACTCTTTAAAAAATTATTTTTATCTTTCTGGTCTGCCCCTGAGCACTGAGCAGATCTCGGCTTCCACTCTGCACCCAATCCCACAAAACCCAGAGGAGGGGGGGCTAACAGGAACTCTAACCCCACCAGTATCTTAGAAACAGAAGGAACACTACCCAATTCATTCTATGAAGACACAATTATGCTCATACCTAAACCATACAAAGACCCAACAAAGAAAGAGAACTTCAGACCAATCTCCTTTATGAATATCGATGACAAAATACTCAATAAAATTCTCTCAAACTGAATCCCAAAACACATCAAAACAATCATCCATCATCATCAAGTAGGCTTTACACCAGGAATGCTGGGATGGTTCAATATATGAAAATCCATCAATGTAATCCACTATATAAACAAACTCAAAGAAAAAAACCCCACGTGATCATCTCACTAGATGCTGAGAAAGCATTTGACAAAATTCAACATGCTTTCATGGTAAAAGTCTTGGAAAGATCAGAAATTCAAGGCCCATACCTATACATAGTAAAAGCAAACAGGTAGCCAACATCAAGGCTGCCCAATCTCTCCCTACATATTCAATATAGTACTGGAAGTCCTAGCCAGAGCAATTAGGCAAAAAAAAGGAGGTCATAGGGATACAAATTGGAAAGGAAAAAGTCAAAATTTCACTATTTGCAGATGATATGATAGTATACTTAAGTGACCCCAGAACTTCCACCAGAGAACTCCTAAACCTGATAAACAACTTCAGCAAAGTGGCTGCATATAAAGTTAACTCAAATGAATCAGTTGCCTTCCTCTACTCAAAGGATAAATGGGCTGAGAAAGAAATCTGGGAAACAACACCCTTCACAATAGTCACAAATAATATAAAATACTTTGGTGTGACTCTAACCAAGCAAGTAAAAGATCTGTATGACTAGAACTTCAAGTCTCTGAAGAAAGAAATTGAAGGAGAGCTCAGAAGATGGAAAGATCTCCAATGTTCATGGATTGGCAGGATTAATATAGTAAAAATGGCCATTTTACCAAAAGCAATCTACAGATTCAATGCAATTCTCATCAAAATTCCAACCCAATTACTCACAGAGAAAGAAAGTACAATTCTCAAATTCATTTGGAATAACAAAAAACCCAAGATATCAAAAACTATTCTCAACAATAAAAGAACTTCTGAGGGAATCACTATCTCTGACCTCAAGCTGTACTACAGAGTAGTAGTGATAAAAAAAAAAATACTGCATGGTATTAGTACAGAGACAGGCAGGAAAATCAATGGAATAGAACTGAAGACCCAAAAATGAACCCACACACTTATGGTCACTTGATCTTTGACAAAGGAGCCAAAACCATCCACTGGAAAAAGGACAACATTCTCAACAAATGGTGCTGGTTCAACTGGAGGTCAGCATATAGAAGAATGCAAATTGATACATACTTATCTTCTTGTACAAAGCTCAAGCCCAAGTGGATAAAGGATCTTCACATAAAACCAGATAAACTGAAACTAATAGAAGAGAAGGTGGGGAAGACCCTTGAATACCTGGGCACAGGGGGTAGTTCCTGAACAGAACACCAGTGACTTATGCTCTAAGAGCAAGAATTGACAAATGGGACCTCAAAAAACTGCAAAGCTTCTGTAAGGCAAAGGGCACTGTCAATAGGACAAAGTGGCAACCAACAGATTGGGAAAAAATCTTTGCCAATGCTATATCCAATAGAGGGCTAATACCCAAGCTATACAAAGAACTGAAGAAATTAGATTTCTCCTGATTAAAAAATGGGGAACAGAGCTAAACAAGGAATTCTCAACTGAGAAAACTCGAATGACCATGAAGCACCTAAAAAAATGTTCAATATCCTTAGACATCAGGAAAATGCAAATCAAAAAACTCTGAGATTCCACCTTACACCAGTCAGAATGGCTAAGATCAAAAACTCAGGAGATAGCAGATGCTGACAAGGATGTGGAGAAAGAGGAACACTCCTCCATTGTTGGTGGGATTGCAAGCTGATACAACCACTATGGAAAGCAGTCTGGTGGTTCCTCAGAAAATTGAACATAGCATTAACTACCCAGAAGATGCTCTAACATATAACAGGGACACATGCTCCACTATGTTCATAGCAGCCTTATTTACAAGAGCCAGAAGCTGGAAAGAACTCAGATGTCCTTCAACAGAAGAATGGATACAGAAAATATGGTACATTTACACAATGGACTATTACTCAGCTATTAAAAACAATGAATTCATGAAATTCTTAGGCAAATGGATGGAACTAGAAAATATCATCTTGAGTGAGGTAACCCGATCATAAAATATCAAACATGGTATGCACTCAGTGATAAGTGGATATTAGCCCAAAAGCTGACAAAACCTAAGATACAACACATAGACCACATGAAGCTCAAGAAGAAGAAGGAAGACCAAAGTGTGGGTGCTTTGGTTCTTCTTAGAAGGAGTAACCCAGGGTCTAAACTTTCAGCCTAGGTACACAAAGGAGTGACTCATGGCCTCATCTGTGTAGGTAGTTGAGGATGGCCTTGTTATGCATCAGTGGAAGAGGAGAGCCTTGGTCCTTGAAAGTCTGGATGCCCTAGTGTTGGGGAATTTGAGAGCAGGGAGGTGGGAATGGGTGGATGGGTGGGGCACATCCTCATAGAAGTAGGAGGGGGGATATGATAAGGGGTTTTGCGGGGAATGGCAGAGGGCATAACATTTGAAAGGTAACTAAATAAAATATCCAATAAAAAAAAAAAACAGATAATGGAACTGGCAATTGTAGACGAGCAGTTGAGACTTTTTGTCAACAATTTATTACAGGGATTCCTTATAATCCCCAAGGACAAGATATTGTGGAAGGGGCCCATGGAATTTTAAAAGAATATCTTCATAAAATAAAAAAGGGGGAGGTATATACGTGAACAAGATAAATTTATTTAAATCATCCTCTTTTTATTTTAAATTAAAAAAAATTTTTTTCATGACAAGGAACTTTCTGCTGAGTGTTTATGGCACCCTTCACTAGGCATACTTATGCCTAGGTGAAAAGGAAGGATCCACTTACGGGCATATGGCAGGATCCCGACCAGGTATCTAATATGGGGAAGAGCACATGTTTGTGTTTTTTACTGCAGGATGCTGAAGGAGCATGGTTGTCAGAATGATTGGTGAGACATGCTGTTGCTGAGACAAAGAATGATGCCGACCTGTGAGCTTGCTGAGTGCAGTGATGAGGGTGACTGGGGAGCTGTATTAGACATATGTTCCTGACCCACCTTTGCTTGACTATATCCCAGATGGGACAAGCTGCCTTGCTTCAAGTTTTTAGACCTTGTGGGACAGAGAATCAAAAGGAGAAATTAAATGACTCTTGTATTTTTCTTAAAGGTGACCAGTTATTTGAACTCAGTCATGTATTGGTCTAGAAATCAATCCAATATTGGAAATAACAGTTTTCATTTGGAAGGCTGGATCTGGATATTTTCAGAGACATATCTGGAAGTTAGCTGCAGTTCTCTATGATGTTATGATAGCAAGAGATAAAGTTGGGGCAGGATCTGGATTTCAAACAAGGTTAGTGCATGTTTTAAGGCTCTTTTAATTGTCAAGGTAAAATTGCTTTTGTCTCTTCTATAGCATTTATTGTAAGTTGCATTGACTGTATAATTTCTAATTGTGTTATTGTGTTGAAACCTGGCATGTCTGTTACGGTTGTCTATCAACCAGCTATTTTCTTACTGCCCTGAGTATTAGAAAACCTTGATTCTCTGAAAAAAGCTTGAAAGTGCTGGAAGAAGTTAGGCTTTAATCAGAAGCAAGAGGATAGCGGGCTTGATTATTGCTGGTATAACAACTTTAATTACATTAATTGCTAGCACCATTGTTTCTGCAATAGCTTTGATACAAGGAGTTAAGACAGCTATTTTTGTTAACCATCTAGCAAAAAAATGTTACTAATGTATTGAATATTCAGAAGGATTTATATAGGTGTCTGGAACAATGGATTGATGCTCTATATCCTATTCAAATTATCTGAAGGAGGTTCAGGGTTCAAGAGTTAGGAGCCATCTCAAGTGTCATGACAAATATCATTGGAATAGTGTTACTTCTAAAATTTACAATGATTGTCATTATAATTAGAAAAAAGTTTAAAGACACCTGTAGGGTATTTGGCATAATTCTAAGACCTCTCTGGGTATTTTAACTTTCCATAGTGAGATTATGAATTTAAAGAATGCTGCTCTGTTTAGCTTTGACACTGCAGATAATGCTGATAAAATTATCCATGGCCTGAGGTCAGTATTTCCATTTTGGTCAAACCTCAGGCATGGCATATATAGCTTGATCAGGCTAGCACTTCTTGTCCTGGGAATACTTTTATTCCTGCCCACCGAGTTAAAGCTTGTCTCTAACTACATCAACAGGTTGGTAGCCAAAGTACATGACTTGGAACTGAAAATGGACCCCTAGACAGAGTTACTAATTTAACAGGCTGGCAAGCCAAGGATGGGTAAGATTCTGCAGAGCCTTACCAACCTAATACAGAAGTGCATTGCTTTTGATAATGCATATTCCACAATGGGTAAGGAAGCCATTCTTGTCAGAATGACCTAAGACAGGCTCAGTCTGGTTTATGCAATAAAATGGGAGAGATGTGAAGAGCTTTTGGGGCTGCCTGGCAGGAATCTGACATTGGCCAAAGGCAAGGAAATGGGCTGCTTGGAAGGAATCTGACATAGGCCAAGGACAAGGAAATGGACTACAGGCAGGAATCTGACATTAGGCTAGAACAAAAAGTAATTTCAGGCAGAAATCTAAATCTTAGGCTAGAATAAAGAAGAAATCTCAGGCAGAAATCTAAATCTTAGACTAGAACAAAGAAATAGGCTTCAGACATAAAAATGATTTTGTACTAGGATAGGGAAGTAGGCTCAGATATTTTGGTCATCCTGATAAGCCCTTAGAAATAGTGATCACAGGAGTGATTACAGAACTCTGTTTATTGTCATGCATATTCTTTGACTTTCAGGGTTTATTGTCTTGCTTGTTCTTTGACTGTTTGCATTTATTGTATTGCTAGTTCCTCAACCTAGAACTGACCTTAATACTTGCTTGTAATTCAAACAGTATAAAAGCAAAAAAGGAGGAAGAGGGATGGGATAGGGGATTAATGGGGGTGGGGGTGGGGGTGGGGAAAGGGGATAACATCTGAAATGTAAATAAATAAAATATCGAATTAAAATTAAACAATGATTTAACTAGATAATAACTAATATGTACAAGGTTTCAGGTTTTTATTGATACTTATAAGTTATAATTTAGTGATCATATCATACAGGTTTTAATAACAGCACATTTGAATTTGCACACATCTCTAAATAAAATGTACATTATGAGCATGCATGTTCAGAAAAAATTGCTTCTTGTTCAAGAAATAGGTATGGACATTGCGTATAATCATTGTCTTTATAGTTTCCTATCAGTGGTAAGAGCTAATGGTCTCAAATGAAAACAAATCTTGTACTCAAATTCTCTTTGTCTATTCCTATAATTTCATTTTAAGATAATTGGCAAATACTTGCTAAATATCTAGCTGAGAACATTGTATAATAGGAATTACTGGACTTTATTCTGTTCTCAGATGTTGAACTCAAGTTGCATGTATTTTTTAGCTGGTTATTTGTTATATGGGCCATCATATACAAATGCAGCCAGTGATTTTGCAGAATATCAGCATACTGATGCACAGTGACATGACTGTGAATTCCAGATAACCCTCTGGGACCCTGAAAGAGACTGTAAATAAAGAGATGGTTATCCAAAAAAATTATTTTTATTATTTTTTTCATTAATTTATTTATTTACTGTAATCTTGATAGCATCTCTGTTCCCTCCTTTCCTCCCAGGCCCACCATTTCAAATCCATTCCACCATTGCCCCTTTCCCTTCTCCTCAGGGAAGGGGAAGACCCCCTCAGGTACCACCCCTCTCTGAGACATCAGTTTGTTGCAGGACTAAACACATTCTCTCTCACTGAGGCCAGACCAGGCAGTCTAGCTAGGGGAAGGGGATCCAATGGCAGGGAAGAGATTCAGAGCTAGCTTCTGCTCCAGTTGTTGAGAGAACCACATTAAGATCAAGCTGCACATCTGCTGAAAATGTGTAGGGGGCCTAGGTCCAGCTCCTGCCCCCTTTTTGGTTGGTGGTTCAACCTCTGGGAGCCCCCCATTGGCCCAGGTTAGTTGACTCTGTAGGTTTTCTTGTGGTGTCCTTGACCCCTCTGGCTCACTCAATCCTATCCCCTACTCTCCAACAAGGCCACCCCCACTCCCAAGCTCCATCTGAGGTTTGATCTGGTCTCTGCATCTGTTTACATTCACAGCTGGATGAAGCCTCTTGGGAGACAGTTATGCTAGGCTCCTGTCTGCAAGCACAGCAGGGTATCATTAATAGTGTCAAAGGTTGGGTCTCTCCCATATGATGGGTCTCAAGTTGGGCCAGTCATTGGTTAATCTCTCCCTCAATCTCTACTCCATTTTTATGTCTGCACATCTTGTAGGCAAGACAAAATTTGGGTCCAAGTTTTTATAGGTGGATTGATATCTCTCCCTCTAATGGATGTCTCGCTTGACTATCAGAGGTGTCTGCTTCAGGCTCCATATCCCTAGCTGCTAGGAGTTCCTGGAGCCTCTTCCTTCCCAGGTCTCCAGGTAGTCCCAAACATGCCCCCCCACTGATTTCCAATCTCACTCACAGCCCCTCTGTACCCCTCCCCACACCTGATCCCCAATATCATTCCTCTCCTCACCTTGTCTCTCACCCAGGTCCCTCGCTCTATCCACCTTCAATGTCTATTTTACTTACTCCTGAGTGAGATTCAATCATCCTCCGTTGGGTCCTCCTTATTACTTAATTTCTTTGGGTCTGTGGATTGGAGCATGGTAATCCTGTACTTTATGATTAATACCCACTTATAAGAAACTTTGAATGACCTGGCAGCTCTTAAAGAAATGTTTAACATCCTTAGTTATCAGGGAAATGCAGATCAAAATGACTCTGAGATTCCATCTATTACTTGTCAGAATGACTAAAATCAAAAACTCAAGTGATAGCACATATTGGCAAGGATGTGGAACAAGGGTAGCACCCCTCCATTGCTGCTGGGAGTGCAGATTTGTACAACCACTTCAGAAATCAATTTGGCAGTTTTTTTTTTAATGGAAGTATTTTACCCCAAGAATATATACCATGCATGTCTGTCTGGGTCTAGATTACCTCACTCGGGATGATCTTTTCTAGTTGCATCCATTTGCTTGTGTATCTGATGATGTTTTTGTTTTTAATATCTGTATTTCACTGCGTAAATGAACCACATTTTCTTTATCCATTCTTCAGTTGAAGGACATCTGGGTTGTTTCTAGTTTCTGGCTACTATGAATAAAGCAGGTATCCTTGTGGTACAATGGAGCATCTTTTGGGTATATGCCCAGAAGTGGTATAGCTCTGTCTTGGAGTGATTTTTAATGTTTACCTAAGGATGTTAAACATTTCTTTAAGAGCTGCCTAGCCATTCAAAGTTTCTCTGTTGAGAATTCTCTGTCTAGCTCTGTACCCTATATTTAATTTTTTAATTGGGTTATTTGGTTTGTTAGTATTTAATTCCTTGAATTCTTTTCATATTTTGGATATTAGCCTATGTTGGATGTAGGGCTGGTAAAGATCTCTGGTTCTGTAGGCTGCCTTTTTTCCCCACCAATGGTGCCCTTTGCCGTACAAAAGCTTTTCAGTTTCATAATGTCCTATTTATTAACTGTTGGTCTTAGTCACTAAAATATTGGTTTTCTGTTTGTGAATTTGTCTCCTGTGACAATGTGTTCAAGGCAGTTGTCTCCTTTCTCTTCTATTAGGTGTAGTGTTCAGTTTTAGGTTGAGGTCTTTGATCCACATGAACTTGAGTTTTGTGCAGGGTGATAGATATGGATCTATTTGCATTCTTCTACATGCAGACATCCAGTTAGAACAGCACCATTTATTAAAGTTGTTTTCTTTTTTTTCCATTGTATGGTTTAGTCTTCTTTGTCAAAAATCAAGTGTCCATAGGTGTGTGGGTTTATTTCTGGGTCTTTGAGTCTATTCGTTGACCAACCTGTCTGTGTTTATGCCAATATAATAATTTTAACTATTATTGTTCTGTAGTACAGCTTGAAATCAAGGATGGTAATATGTCTAGAAGTTCCTTTATTATATAGGATTTTTTTTAGCTATTCTGGATTTTTGGTTTGTGCATATGAAGTTGAGAACTTCTCTTTCAAGGTCTGTAAAGAATTGTGTTGGAATTTAATGGGAATTGCATTGAATGTGTCGATTGGTTTTGGTAGGATGGCCATTTTTACTGTTAATCCTACTGAGCCATGAGCATGGGGGATCTTTCCATTTTCTGATAGCTCCTCAATTTCTTTCTTCAGCAACTTAAAGTTATCATAGAGCTTTCACTTGCTTGATTAGAGTTACACCAAGATACTTTATATTTCTTGTGATTATTGTGAAGGGTGATGTTTCCCTGATTTCTCTTTCAGTCCATTTATCATTTGTATAATGGAGGGCTACCGTTTTTTTTTTTTTTTTTTTTAAATAATTTTGTATCCAGCCACATTGCTGAAGGTGTTTATCAGCTGCAAGAGTTCTCTGGTAGAAAATTTGAGTTCAGATGTTAGGGTGACTTTAACCTCATACAATGTGATTGACAATGTTCCTTCCATTTCTATTTTGTGAATAGCTTGAGGAGTATTGGTCTTAGCTCTTCCTTGAAAGTCTAGTAGAGGTCTACACTAAAAGCATCTAGCCCTTGACTTTTTTGTGGAGGGGGATAATAGGACTTATTTAAATTGTTTACCCAAACTTTATTTAACTTTGGTAAGTGGTGTCTATCTAGACAATCATCTGTTTCATTTAGGTTTTCCAATGTTATTGAGTATAGACTATTGAGATAAGACCTAATGATTCTTTTAATTTTCTCATTGTCTGTTGTTAGGTCTTCCTTTTCATTTCTGATTTTGTTAATTTGGATACTGTCTCTCTGCCTTTTAGTTTATCTAAGGGTTTGTCTATCTTGTTGACTTTCTCAAAGCAACAGCTCTTGGTTTGGTTGATTTTTTTTTTTATTCTTTTCTTTGTTTATAATTTATTGATTTCAGCTCTGAGTTTGATTATTTCCTGCCATCTACTTCTCTTAGGTGTGCTTGCTTCTTTTTGTTCTAGAGCTTTCAGATGTACTTTTAAATTTAGTATAAGAACTTTCAAGTTTCCTTATAAAGGCACAAATATTTTCTTTGACTGATATATCAATTTCTTCTACTGTATTGTTTACACCTGAGAGTCACTCTTCCATCTCTTGTATTCTGTTGGGGATGCTTGTATCTGTTGTTCCTGATCCTGTTCCTAGGTTTTCTATCTCCAGGATTGTCTCAGTTTGTGTTTTCTTTATTGCTTCTCTTTCCATTTTCATGTCTTATACAGATTTATTCATTTGCTGAATAATAGAACTTGTGGAGTTAGCAAGTAGTCAGGGAAGCTAGGCCAGAAACATCTTAAGAAGAACAAAATAGTTTTGCATTATTCACTTGATAATGTTTAAGAGTATGATTTTGCACATACATTAAGTTACACCCTGAAGGCAACTTGTCCTAATTCTGAATTCAACCTTGAAGAGAATAACATGATTCAGAAAAATCTACCTTCCTGATGGTACTACAAAATAGGCATTTTGGCTATTGTAGTTTCTGGCCAACACAGAATCACTGGCCAATTAGCATAAATAATTTATAATTTATAATTAGCATAACTAATTTAATTTATAAATATAAATGGGTTTTCATTGGAGTAATTGTGAATGCTGATTAAATTGATAAAAATATATACAATGATTCTTGTGTTGGTTATTCAGCCTATAATAAGCAAGATACAGACAATGTAGAAACTACTTTAGTCTGTGCACTGTGACTATAGTCCAAACTTGATCACTTAATGATGTTCTGCTCAGCATTGATTCTAGGTCAAGACCAGCTATGAGGCAAAGAACCACTACATTATTCTTTACATTATTACTGTATCTGATCCAAATGAGCATTTCATCATCATTTAACTAAAACACCCACACAACAAATAGAATTTGTCAAGCTTAAAACAACATCAAACAATAAAGCTATCTTTATTACTGCATGATCTTGTGTGTTGAAATTCAAAATGTCCACTGAGACTACTATTAAAACTAACAATGAGCTCTGCACACAAAATCATAAACAAAATCCATCCAATTTTTACTTGCAATATAAAGTTAAAAGGTAAAATTATGGAAATAATTTCATTTTCATCAAAAAGAATAAGAATTCTTTGCAACACAGTCATTCTCAACTTATAAGTCTCAACCCCTTTGAGGCTGAACAACTCTGTTACAGGTATCTCTAAGATAGCCAGAAAACACAGATATTTACATTAAATTCACAAGAGTAGAAAGTTATAGTTATGAAGTAGCAACAAAAAGGGTATGATTGTGCACATACATTAATTTACACCCTGAGGACAACTTGTCCTAATTCTGATTTCAACCCTGAAAGTACTTTAATTACATGATTTCGAAAAATCTACAAGGACCACAATAGACATTTTGGCTATTGTAGTTTCTGGCCAACACAGAATCATTGGCCAATTAGCCAATGTTTTATGTGGATCATGATGTAGACCATCACAATGTCAGGAATTGTATTAAAGTGTTACTCATTAGGAAGTTTCTGAACCACTGCTGAAATTTACTGAAAGGAGTTTAAATTTTACATTCTAAAAACTTTAAAACGTTGCTCAAAGTACAGCAAAAGATACTCTTGACATGACTTTGCACAGCCATAACCCCGGGTTTTGGGATGCAGGGGCAGAAGGATCAGGAGTTCAGGTCATCTTCAGCTTCACAGTGTTTCAGGTTAGCCTAGGTATTGTGACACTATTTCTGGGGAAATGTGAAAAACCATGTACACATGCTGAAGGGACTCTAGCCAGTCCAAGAATGATAAACAGGACTCTGGTAGGCCTTGCCCTTCTCCTCAGTTCCCTCTGTCTTGCTAAGAACAGTTAGATTACATTCTTAAGACTAGCCACCAAGTTTATCTCCCTGATTCCCTTTCCTGTCTACCTTGTCCTCTGTCTCCTGCCTTTCCTCTTATTCCCTGCCCTCTGTCTCTCTGTGGCAAATAAATCTCTTTTATGCTGAGAACTTGTTCTTGGGATTCTTGAGCTGATACTGTTCTCTTAGACACCCAAGATACTGAGGAGAGACAAAAGTAAAGATATCACCAAGTCCATCTTGGGGAACCAATGTGTTTTCTTGGGGTCACTTATAGGAAAATGGATGAGGAGTTACTCACAGGAGTATAAATTACTCAAAAACAACTGTAATTCTCAATCACAAAAGCTGGGACCTGCTGGCAACTCAACAGAATGTTCTCTTCCAAAAGCTCTGTAGTCTGAACCTCTTCTAGGCAGCTCTGCTTTTTTTCATTTCTCCTAGTTGGTTCAGCTGGTCTCTTGTTTTTTTTTCCAGGCAGCTGGACTTATCTAAGAGTCTTTGGAATTTATCTTCCATGAGAGTGACTCTTGATATTCTTTCTGTTTATATTCCCTTGGAGAGGGAGGCACCTAATAATCTGGGCAGTTTCAGGAACTTTCTGAAAATATCTTTCTGAATTGTTTACTTCCTGTCTCAATGAGCTTCTCTATGGAATGTTTCATTATGGAAGAATATTTGTAGAGAAGCGTTGGAAGCAGTTACAGGAAAAGGAAACAAATTAGAATGATAAAGATGATTGTTAATTGATCAGCCAATATTTGTCTTTTCCATATTACTGAGTCTTATCCCTGTAATTTTCTTTCTTTTTCCTTCTTCTATGTTAGAAAAATATCATCTCTGACTGTCCCCCAACCGAGCTGGATGTAGTGAGGTTCCCAGCAAGGTCTGCTTCTCTCTCCTGTCCTTCAGGTCCAGAGATAAAATACCTTCAACAATTCAACCTCAGCTTTTGTGCTTGTGTTTACCATTTGGATTCTTCCCTGCCCCGTGTCACACATGGACCTGTCCTAGCCTCAGGTTGTCCAGAAACCCATTCTGTTCTGCATCCAAGCAAGGCTTTCACCACTCATAGTCCTCAGATTGGTCTACACACTTCCTGTTTTCTCATCATTACAAGATTCCTCAGTTCTACTCAAGCCTGGAGTTTCTATGGCATCTAGTTTAATCTTGGTTCTTCCTTCTTTCAAAACCCTTTTCAGTTCCTAACAACTTTTCCCTTCCCACTAACTGATTAGCTCAGCGCTAAACACAGGCGGCTTCAAACAGAGAACATCTTGGAAATAGCAGACTGTGGTCATTCGTATTTTGTGCTGTCCCACAGTGCAGGCAAGCAAGGGTGTAACTAACTCCAGATGCCTGTGTTCCCCTGGTTGTTTAATGCTGTGATTGTTCACTACAGAGTCCAAGTGTGGATTGACCAAAAATCCCAACTCAAAAATAAATTCCATACATTCACATGGGGTAGAAATGTGAGACACAGAAAATGTTTCAACACCAAGATGGTGAAAAAGTAAAATAAAATAAAATAATCTTGAGTCCACAGTAAGGTTCTGAAACAGACAAAGAAATCTACCATTGCTTCAGATTGTAACTGCACATTAATTCAACCATGCCCTCACTTGGGTCTGGGGAAATTCTCCGGTTTGTTTTTATCTTCACTTATCTCTCAGCTCATGACCTTTCACTGCACATTGAATTGGCTGTGGATCATCCTGAAATTTAACCCCAACCCTTAATCCCCATCCAACAATTGTAGCCAATGGTCTAACCACCTCAGGCCTCCATTTCCTCACCACGTTTGCGCTGGTGTTGCTCACTGCCCTGCTTACCTCATCCATGACTGAGAATCAAAAGAGTGTGTGGATTTTATTATAAAGTTCTACATCACCCCCAAATTTTACTATATACCCATTATTAAAATAAAGTATACATTTAGTGTGATAAATTATAAAAAAAAAACTGCAAAGCATCAAGCTTACTGAGCCAAGGCAGGCTGATACTTCATTATACAGTGACTTTGACATCATAGATGTTCAATACATAGCAGCATCCCTGGTTTTAAATCTCCTCACTCCTCAGTATCTAAAATTTCAACAGAATATGGTGATTAACTAAAGGGGAAAATAATTAAGTACTTGAACTGGGAACTCAGCACTTAACCTTCCAGTCAGCTGTCAATAACCATTGGTAAGCCAGATATTGTTGTAAAGAGCCATCACTGGGTTGAGAGCTCCAAGGGGCCCATAGTAGAAAGAGTATGCCTCATTGTTTTCAATTCATGATCTTTCCAAGGCTGAATCCAAGAGCCAGATGATAGAGAGAAAGGCTGTCTTCTGTAAATGATATGGTGCTGCATCAGGAACTCAACACAGCTGTGTTGTGGGCACGAGGCTAGAGCTGTCAACAATCAGTCATGGATATGGAAGGGTCTCAAGTGATTGTAGCCCTTCCTGAGGAATTGTAGGCTATTGCTGGCTATTAGGGGAGGAACATTCACTGTCCTCAATTGTGTATACTCTGGTTAGCCCACCAGCCTTCAGTGGATAGCTAACATTAATGATCATCCAGAGAGCCCTGGTTAAACTCAGTGGCTCTTAAAACAAAACAAAAAGATTTGGAAGCCAGAAAGGGATTTGTAGAGAGATTAGGAGAGAGGTCAACAGGTCCTGGGAAAATAAGAAAGGGCAAAGAAAACCAGAGACCATTATATGCATTGTGAAATTGTCAAAGAAAACATTTTATTATTTAAAAAAGTAACTACTACATTTTGTATATTCCTACACAACATAAAACAACCTAAAGTAAGAAAAGTACAAAAATAGTGTCTACATAATAACAAAAGATCAAAATGCTTATATCATGATGGAAAGGGTATGTACTTTAGTGAAAACAGCTGGTATATGTCAATATAATTCTCACACAAAATATTTGACCAATAATCACTAGGGAAATGAGAAATACCTAAAGGAGTTGTTTCAAAGAAATTAAATTAACCTGTAAGATTAATAAAGATATTAATCCTTGGTAAAGATTCATGACCTATAAACTGTGGCCAAAATAGGAAATTAATATATCCTTTCCTAAGGGTCTTTGAGCGATATGCATGAAATTACTTATTCAAATGTCTTTGTAAACAAGCAAATCCACCTCCAGCACTCCTGAGGAAGTAATGAAACCTGTGGTGAAAGAGCTCACTGCAGGATTGAGTCATCTGTCGAAAGGCTACATTTTTCAAGAATGAAAAGTCCTAAGAACACAGAATGAAAGAGAAGTATCATTTCATTGGCAATTTTAGTTTCTATTTAGGGAAAGCAGAGAATTGGATTTTAGTATGATGGCATTTAGTATGCCATCCCATTTAGGTAAGTTAGGTATCTAGCTTTCTACGCTGAGGAGAAAGTGTTTGACTGGTTAGGCTAGCTGTGATCTCACGCAGAGGAGAGGTTATAAAAGACTACCAAGCAGGACAAGCAATGTTAAAATAAGATAGCACACACCTAAGAATCTTAAAAAGATATTTTAAAGTATATTTAATCCTATTTGTACATAAATTCTTATCCTTCCTTTCTCTAAAACATTCAAAGAGTTGTGACATAAAGGAAATAACACAGAGAGAAATGGGATGTGACCCCACAGCTCAGCTATAGGTAGAGCAGAGGATGGCTGCGCAGGGTGAGAGAAGGAAACAGGACGACGGAAGTGGGACACAAGGTTCCATTTTCCTTTCTCTAGCGTGTGACCTAGAAACTGTTGAAGGGTAAAAATAAGCATGGAGGGAGGCTACAGCTGAGTAGCGCTGCTGATTGCTTGTTTGCTGTTCTGTGCCGATTCACCAAGCAGAAGTCTTTGTACCAACGTGGGACGGTGCTAGAGGTGTAAAGAGGTGTCTGGACAATGAGAAAGGCAACTGCCTAGATTTCAGGTGGAAACCCCTAAGGATTCAGCATGTTCTCCCATAGGGACCATGGAGGGGTGGAGCTGGTAGGGGGGTGAGTTGAGATGCAGAAAGTCTGTGATGAAGCCCAGCCCAGCAGCATAAGATGGGAGGAGACCTGCACTAAGTATGTAGGGTGAATGACCGAGGCACAGGAACGCGGTAGAAAATACAATAAATTCTAGTCATGGTCATCACAGGAAATCCAGGTCTTCTTTCCATTGGATGCTCAAGAAAAGCCTTTACGAAAGGTCAATGAGGGCGGCATAACAGAGAAGTGTCACTCAAACTGGGAAGTAAGAAAAAGACACACTTAGGTACTTGTAGAGCCACTGAGCTCATGGGGAATGCAGGGAGAATGTTTAAAGCATTCCCTCTGAGAACAAAGCACGTGCAGTTCTGTGACCATTCTGCATATTGTTATTCAGAATTTGGTAGCATGGAGCATCTCATTTCAGAAAAGTGAAGGTAGACTAACAGCCTAATAGGGAAACTTGTGCAGCCGCCATCTGCTGTGTAAGTACTTCTGCTCGGATGGAAGGGTATCCTGGAACTTGGAAGCCCAGGAACCATACAGCTCTGAGGGAAGGAGGTATCCTAGTGGCAGGGCATGCTGAGACAGGGGAGCTTAGGAACCTTATAGCTCTGAAGTGGGACAGTGTTCCAAGGGAAATACATCTGGAGACAGGGGAGCTCCAGGAACTACACAGCTCTGAAAGGAATCCTCCTCAACAGAGTGTGTTGCAGCTCCCGGGGAGGGGATCCCCAACTGAGTTGAGCTCAGGAGCCTCACCCCTGTTCCACTTCTTTTCTTCTCTTCATTGCTTCTTGGCTTCTTCCAGTGAGAGAGTCATACCAGGCAGCAAGTCTCACAAGAGATTTATTGGACGGTCCAGGGTGTGGAAGGTTGAATCTGTGGATGGCTGTCTCTGCTCCTGGAAGCAGGCAGCAAGGAACTGGACTAAAGGGCAGGGTTTACATAGGATTTCTTAGGGGTCAGAGCTCCTCAGAGCAGAGATTTCCAGATTGAGGGTTGATGGGATTTCAAGTCCTCAGCTTGGGGGAATGAAGGAGACTCAGGGATTGGTAGGTTTTCCAGCTCGTGTGGGTTTTGTAGGGAGCTCAGGGATTTGGTGGGTTTTGTAGGGAGCTCAGGGATTTGGTAGGTTTTGTAGGGAGCTCAGAGATTGGTGTGTTTTTCTGTCCAGGGATTGGTGGCTTTTTTCATCCCATTTTCCCTGCGTCAAGCCCATGGGTTAGGCCACATGCGCTAGGCCACATGAGTTGGGGAGAAGGCCGGGTGGGGACTAACATAAGTGCTATAGCATCTATGTGGAGGGCAGACAATTTCAGGGACTCAGTTCCCTCCTTCCACAATGGGTCTGGAATTGAACTCGGAATGTTAGCTGAGTGCAGCAAGCACTTCTTCCTGCCCACCTTCTTGTTAGCCCAAAGAGACACTTTATTAATGTTTTGTTTAGGTAAATACAAACAAATTTTATTATTTGTTTTTAAGTATTTTAATTTTATTATTTCAACATGTCATTAGCATACCAATAATTTTGTCATACTATTGCTTTAAAATATATTCTGTAGTTTATATTTACAGTAGATCTCAATGGAAGTGAAATATTTTTATGGTAAAAGTAAAATGATCTAATAAACCTGTAAATTACTTTGGGGCAGAAAGATATAATATACTGCATCATTTTAATTTAAAATGATTGAAAATCTAAAATCATTAAAATTTCAAATCCTCAATCACAGAGCCACATCTCAAGTACTCAAAAGGCACCAGTATCAAGTGTGATATCTTAGTATCTTAGATGGCACACATCCAATCTGACATGTACCGCAGGAACACTCAATGTTCACTGGAGTGTGATTGCATAACCTGCCCGAGCTCCACAGATGATGCTGCGACTTTCACAATTTCAAGCTGAATTATTAATTTGAAATTCAATGGATGGGAGAGTCAAGGAGAGAGAGGAGCCAAGGGATTTCAGATTAAGCTGTAAGAAAAACTAAGAAGCCCTTCTCAAAACCAAAGACTCTGAGAAGACAGACTTACTTCAAGGCCATGCCAGCTCTGGAAGTTTTCTTCTGTGATGATCAACATCACCTGCAGAATTGCCCATCACTACTTTTCCCACACAACTGCAGACCAGAACCTGTCTCATTTCTTCAGAAATCAGACAAGCACCAGTGTCCTGTGCTGTGGACATTCCTGACTCATAGCTTGTTGGGATGCACACCCATCTGTATTGTCATAGATTCCCTGAAGCGGAATTTCAACTTGAACCCACTTGTCCTTACCTCACCCTCCCACCTTTGCCTATGAGTTGTTCCAGTGTTTGTCATCTCTGAACTTTTGATGCCCAGGTCAGTCTGCCCCTTAACTCGGAACCCTGCCTGTGTTGCCAGCTTGAAAGGTCCCCTCAAAGGAGTCCCTCACTCAAGTCCTGGGGGAGCGCACCCAAGAACACACAAGAGACCATCTTGATGTAATCACATGAGGCAGGCTGTTTATAACAAAGCTCTGAATCGACACATATCTCACACAGGAGATAGAGGAGTCGACCCAGAACCCCAAAAGCAAAGGGTTTTTATACGAAGGGATTGGGGAGGCAGGGGGCTTTGGCAGGGTTGTATATGATTGGCTATTTCAAACTTGAGTAAGCAGGTCCAGGGTAGAGTGGGACCGACTAACCTCACGGGAACAGCCCTTTGTTCCTGGTCTTCTTGGCTTTGAGACATCATGGGCTGGGCTCCCGGAATTCTCAGTAGTCTATTGTTTCTTTGGCCTTATACTTTTGTAGCTAATCATTGAGGCCCAAGGCTAGCAGTCTCATGGTCCTGCAATTTTAACTATTTGTGTCTCCGAATTAGAGAGTCCTATTACTCTTGTCATTCTGAGCTAACTAAAAATCTTCTTTCAAACTCACCTGTCTGTGTTGCCAGCTCACTTGTATGTCTCAGGAGTTAGAAAATGGAGCTTCTAATTTGGAACTCCATTTTCTGGTACCTGTTCCTTCCTAAGTTCAGATTTCTATTGTTAAGACAACATGATCAAAGTAACTTTTGAAGAAAGGGTTATTTCATTTTATAATCCTCAGTTCACTCATCCATCACCAATGTCAGGGCAGGAACCTGAAGCCAAGAACTGAAGCAGAAGACATGAAGGAACATTGCTTACTTGTTTACTGCCTATGGCTTGTTCAGTCTGCCTTCTCATACAACTCAGATTACACTTGTCCAGGAGTGACACGACCCACAGTGGGCAGGCCCTCCCACACCAATCATTAATACAGAAAATGCCCGACATACATACCTAGAGGCCAATCTTATAGAAGCATTTTCTCAATTGAGAGTCCTTCTTCCCTTATGATTTTAGCGTGTGTCTGCAGGGTGATAAGCTGCCCCACAGAGGTGTGCACCTGGAGAATGAAGGGACAGAATGTGTGAGGATCTGAATTCTTTCAGAGATTCTGTGTGTGACTCCAGTAGCAATCACATGCTCTTTCTGCCAACACTTCAGATGAGACCTCAGCTCCTGTCCATGGAGTACTGCCCTGTAAATTCACTGTTTTGAAGCAGACCCATCTAGGTGAGCTGAGACAAATTCAGTCTTAAAGAAACAATTCTGGGGCTGCTAAATACTGTAGTTAAGTTGCTGAAAAGAAATAAATAACTAATGCAATATAGGATCCTAAGTTTGTGTACTTAAAATTCACATAATGTGTCTTATCAGAAATGAATTCCACCTGATACTTTAAATGATTACAAGCTATTCAAAACAAAATGTTCACAAGGTACTTGGTAACAACAGAGTTGGAGCCTCCCTGAGAGAGAATGGTGAGTCTTCAGAATGAAAAGGCAAAGTCACCCAATGATACAAGTGTGTTTGAAGGCTTTGTCAAGAGGATATTTGTCATCTCTTCCCTTACCCGGATCAATGGAGAGTGGCGAGGGCACCAGAAGCCCTTGGGAAGGGTTATAAACTACTGTGGTCTCATCTTACTCCAAACTGTGAGGTACTTGTATAGTCCTTTACTTTTGAGTTTCTGTTGGGCAGCCTGCATGCCTGCCTGCCTTTCTTCTTTCCTTCTTTTTCTTTTTTTCTTTCCTTCTTTCTGCTTCTTCTGCTTTGATCTCTTCAACTTGTTATGGACACTAGCCTATTTTACATCTTTCCGTTCATCTCTTGACTTCCACCTTTGTATTTGGCCTCTTCCTATTTGAAAGTTTTCCCTGTTAGGCCAAGCTGTTCATCCTCCTTTCATACAGTCAGACTTTGGCTGTAGATGAACGGAGAGCATCTTTGAGGCAACATTGTGAACAGATTCTTCTCCTTCTGGAATTTATAGGGCTTGGATGACAAAGCCATTAGACCACTTGGAACTTATTTGACTCTACTGTGTTCTAGATCTAATGGTTTATTTTCCCAAAGTGTTTTCCAATCATAGACTCGGTTGTTTAAACCTCTCTTTCACTTATGTACATTGAATACATTAAGTACCACACAAAAGAGTTTTAGGCCTTCTGTTCCACTTAGGGATTTACCTTCTTCGTCTTAAAACAATGTCACAGTCTTGCTATAGACATTTATTGGTAACTTTCAATGTAACTCCTTTGTTATAATCACTGTAGTTCCTCTATACTTTCTAGATGTTGTTTTGCATTGATCATTTTCAAGATAAGAAATTTGGTCTTATTTTTAAGATAAAAAGGGTAACTGGTAGGCATAGTTACTTTGAAATTAGATTAAATTTAATTTGGAGGACCAAATGTATCATTCTTCATGTTCCTATTCGAGAGCAAACAATTATTAGAAATTGGGTCAACTGGACAAAAATCAATTCAAAATAGGTCAAAGACCTTTGTGTGAGATCTGACACTTTGAAAAACACAGGTAAAACACCTCCAGTCATAGGCAAAGCCAGGGTCTTTCAGAGCAGGACTCCAGTAGCATAGGAACTAATCCTGAAACCTGACAGATGTGATTCTGTGAAATTAGGAAGCTTCTCCACAGCAAAGGAGACATCACCAGAGTAAGGGACAGTCTGAAAAAAATGGGGAGAGTGAGGGATTGTCTGTGTCACCTGCATAATAGACAGAGGTTTAGTGTAGGGGGTGTAATAAGGGCAAAAATTAACATTAGAGAACAAAGTGTAGTGTCACACACTTATGAAGACAACAAACCAAATACTCTGCTTGTCAATCTAAAAAAAAAAAGAACTGGGGAGAATGAAGGAAAAGGAAGAGAAGAGAGCAGTGAGTGAGAGAGAAAGAAATTGGGATGAGACATTGGTGGACAAGAATTTAGTCGTGGGACTGGTATGATGGCTAAATGGGGAGAGGCACCTGACAACCTCGGTTAGATCCCACACTGAATCTGACCCAAGACACACACATGGGAAGAGAGAATGAACTCCCAGAAGTTGTTCTCTGAGCTCTACACATACGCCATGGCATGACCAGTGGTGCACACACATACACACACACACACACACACACACACACACACACACACAGAGGGGGGAGAGAGAGAGAGAGAGAGAGAGAGAGAGAGAGAGAGAGAGAGAAAGAGAAACAAAGAGAGACAAAGAGATAGAAAGAGAAAGAGAGAGAGAGAGAATTAAAAATAAACAATTGTTTAAGTGGGAAAAAAGTATTGCTTTTGTCTTTTGCAGAGTCAATATCTTTTCCTTCATTTTATAAAGAAGACAAAATAAGGAAAGTGATATTTTATGATTAACTGATGCTTTGGCCACATTTAGGCTCTCAGTAAGCTGGTACAGATGCACCAGGGATCTCTGTTACCCTACATTGCTGGGTGGTCCTGCCATCAAAGAAGAAGCTACCTAAGCCCCTCATTGTCAGTCCCTCTATCCGACTCCACTGTCCTCCCTGACCTCATCAGTCATAACAAACCTTAAAACTTGCAGATCCTGCAGTTTCAATGGGATTAAAGGCCACTCCCTTTGACACTAGAGAACAGGACCCAGAAGAGACTCAGATGCAGAAACTGTATTTGCCACACCAGTAAGAGTAATGTAATGCAGCTAGCTACAGTGTGCAAAGGCCCAAGGAAAGAATGAGAAAGTAGTCAGCCCCGAAAGGAAGAAAGAATCGAGGTTCCTTTATATTCAGGTCGTACATGTGCACAAAAATGTAGTACATTCTTGCACCACGAAATGGTTAAAGTGATCCCACCATTGGCTTCGGAGTGCAGATGTGACAGGTTCCATGTGGCCTTTCAGCGGGACATCACACACATTCAGAAGTGCACACCTGACAGCTGTGCTCAGGTTTTTATGAACAGGCTACAAAGTCTTTGTCAGGTTTTACTTAGGAAATTAAGGATTTCTTTCTTTCCCAAACACCAGAAACCAAGTATTCTCAAATGAATGCTTCCTAAGTAGGTCGTTAGTAGGTAAATATAATATTTTCATTTTATTGTTTGTGTGTTTGTGTGTGTGTGTGTGTGTGTGTGTTGCATTTCGTGGTTAACGCTACTCAAATCAGCTGGCAGCAGCAGGTGAGTTCCTCACTATCTGCCCCAATGTTCTAGATTCCCAAACAAAACAAAACAAAACAAAACAAAATACACACACACACACACACACACACACACAAGAGAGAGAGAGAGAGAGAGAGAGAGAGAGAGAGAGAGAGAGAGAGAGAGAGAGAAGGGCCTTATATTTAATATGCTTTAAACAACTCAGTGGCTTGGCCACTCCCAAACTTCTATGTTGCTACCTCCTCCCTTCCAATATTCCTGAGTTATTGCTTACAAAAATCTATATCCATCTTAGCTAAAGAAAGAGATGCCCATGAACATACAAGAAGCATACAGAATCCCAAATAGACTAGACCGGAAAAGAAATTCCTCCCATCACATTATAATCAAAACATCAAATGCACAAAACAAAAAAAAAAATACTAAAAGCAGTAAGGGAAAAAGGTAAAGTAACATACGAAGGCAGACCTATAAGAATTATACCAGACTTCTCACCAGAGACAATAAAATCCAGAAGATCCTGGACAGATATCATACAGACCCTAAGAGAACACAAATGCCAGGCCAGACTACTATACCCAGCAAAACTCTCAGTTACCATAGATGGAGAAACCAAGATATTCCATGACAAAACCAAATTTACAAAATATCTTTCCACAAACCCGGCATTCCAAAGAATATTAGCGGGAAAGCTCCAATACAAGGAGGGAAATTATACCCAAGACGGAGCAAGAGAGTAATCCTCTTCCAACAAATCCAAGAGAAGACAGCCACACAAAAATAATTCCACCTCTAATAGCAAAAATATCAGGAAGCAACAATCACTGTTAGTTAATATCTCTCAACATCAATGGATTCAATTCCCCAAGAAAAAGACATACACTAACAGACTGGATACATAAACAGGACCTAGAATTCTGCTGTATACAGGAAATGCACCTCAGTGACAAAGAAAAACACTACCTCAGAGTAGAAGGTTGGAAAACAATTTTCCAAGCAAATGGTCCCAAAAAACAAGCTGGAGTAGCCATTCTAATATCAAATAAAACCAACTTTCAAACAAAACTAATCAAAAAAGATAAGGAAGAACACTTCATACATATCAAAGGAAAAATCTACCAATATGAAGTCTCAATTCTGAACATCTATACTCCAAATGCAAGGACACCCACATACATAAAAAAAAAAAAACTTTACTAAATTTCAAAGCATACATTGCACCTCACACAATAAGAGTGGGGGATTTCAACACCCCACTCTCAGCAATGGACAGATCATGGAAACAGAAACTAAACAGAGACACAGTGAAATTAACAGAAGTTTTGAACCAAATGGATTTAACAGATATCTGTAGAACATTTCATCCTAAAACAAAAGAATACACCTTTTGTGCAGCACCTCATGGTACCATCTCCAAAACAGACCATACAATTGGTCACAAAACAGGCCTCAACAGATACAAAAAGATTGAAATAATCCCTTGCATCCAATCAGATCACCATGAACTAAGGCTGATCTTCAATAATAACAAAAACAATGGAAAGCCCACATACATGTGGAAACTGAACAACATTCTACTCAGTGATGACTTAGTCAAGGAATAAAGAAAGAAAGAAATTAAAGACTTTTTAGAAATATGGAAAATGAGGACACATCATACCAAAACTTGTGGGACTCCATGAAAGCAGCAGTAAGAAGAAAACTCATAGCTCTAAGTGCCTACAAAAAGAAACTGGAGATTGCATACTCTAACAACCCGACAGCACACCTGAAAGCTCTAGAACAAAAAGAGGCAAATACACCAGTAATCAAACTCAGGGCTGAAAGCAACCAAGAAGAAACTAAAAGAACTATACAAAATATCAACAAAAACAAGAGCTGGTTCTTTGCAAACATCAACAAGATAGATAAACTCTTAACCAGACTAACCAGAGGGCACAGAGACAGTATGAAAATTCATAAAATCAGAAATGAAAAGGGAGACATAACAACAGAAACTGAGGAAATTCAAAAAAAGCATCAAATCCTACTACAAAAGCCTATCCTCAACAAAACTGGAAAATCTGGATCAAATGGGCAACTTTCTAGACAGATACCAGGTACCAAAGTTAAATCAGGAGCAGATAAAGCATTTAAACAGTCATAGAACCCCTAAAGAAATAGCAGCAGTCAATAACAGTCTCCCCACCAAAAATAAACCCTCCAGGACCAGATGGTTTTAGTGCATAATTCCATCAGACCTTTAAGGAGAAGCTAATACCAATTCTCTTCAAACTATTCCACAAATAGAAACAGAAGGAACACTACCCAATTCCTTCTACAAAGCCACAAATACACTCATACCTAAAACACACAAAGACAGAACAAAGAAAGAAAATTTCAGACCAATTTCCCTTATGAATAGCAATGCAAAAATACTCCATAAAATTCTTGCAAACTAAATCCAAAAACAAACCAAAACAGTTCAATCAAGTAGGCTTTATCCAA